>BQNB010016792.1:0-11268 GCA_026074375.1 Tanacetum coccineum | reverse complement strand
GAAGGACTTAATGATTGGGAAGTTACAAGATGTAACTTAATGATGGACTTAATGGATAATTAATAGCATTAATGATGGACTTAATGATAATTAATAGCATTAATGTCCATCATACATATAATGGATAATTAATAGCATTAATGATGGACTTAATGATAATTAATAGCATTAATGATAATTAATAGCATTAATCTTTGTAACGTCTTATGCTCTCTCCTTATATAAAGAGACATAGACTCATCCATCATACATAGAACTCTCCCAATGAGAGTCTAGTTAGTTAGTACACCATTATTAGTTGGTGTAGCCCCAAGTTATAGTTGGGGTAATAGGGAAACGTTCAATGAAAAAAAAACCTTGTTCAATAACAATTGTGTTTGTTTAATTCCGCTGTGCATAATTGTTACAATTGTTATTGGTAAAACGATCCTAGATGAGTTTAAAACGATCTTATCACTTCAGTTGGTCTTTGTTTGGAAGTGCCATCAACAGGGTTGCTCTTGCTTTCATTTCATTTCTTCTATCATGTTTTTCTTCAGCAGTGGTGGGTTCATACACATGTTCAACTGTTCCAACAGTTCTTCTCAGCACTCTGTTCCCATTCTTGATTACTTCCCATAGGGAGTAATCAGTCATAAGAAAATATTGTTCTATCCTCATAAGCCAGAGGTCATAGTCTCCTGGGTTGAGGATAGGTAGTCTTGCAGTCAGATTAATGTTAGTGGTGGTTCCTACCTCCATCTTATCAGTTGAAGAAAAGATCTAGGATGAATTGGTTGATTCTTCTTATTCAAAGCTTCACAACATGCTCTGATACCACTTGTTGATCCCAATGAATAGATCTTTAACTCCTTAGCTTGTAAGGTTTAGTACCCTTGGATAAATCCAAAAATACTAAGAATGAAACTTTGATTTGAATGATATAAGCTATGCGGAATCTAGCTTATACCGCTAAGAAGTAAATTCAATCAAACAGTGAATTATGATTGACACAAAGATATAACACAACACACTTCAATATATTAATACGATCACTCTAACTTAAGGGTTTACAACCTTGAAGCTACGAATTCTATGGAAAACCGCTATTGAGATATTGAAAACTGATATCTCATTCTATACCCTAGGACCTCCTTTTATACACCAAGGAGTCCTACAAGGTTTATAATACCTTCCTAACATATCATAATCTTTTCTATAATTACACACAATCTCCTACTCAAATAAGTTATATAAATCTTTTACAAATATAACTTTAATACTTATCTTCGTAAGTATTTTTGTTCTTCATTCAAACTTTATCTCTTTACTCTATCTTTATCCTCTTGACAGTAGTAAGTCTTTAAACAGTTGTAAGTCAGCATCAGTTGTATCTTTATAACCAGCAGTACTTGTTGTACTAACTAAGCATAAGCAGTAGTAAGTACCAGCAGTACTAATCTTTATGCTAACAGTTGTAACTTTACTCTAGCAGTACTAAGTTACACTAACAGTAGTAACTTTTATACTAGCAGCATTAATAACTTAGCATATTTTCAGTCTTCAACTCTAAGCAGTCTTAACTTCTACTGGCAATAGTAACTTCATACTAACAGTACTAATATTATACTAACAGTAGTAACTAACAGTGGTAACATTATACTACTAATACTAACTACTTAGTATAATTTCCATTATGTACCTGAGCAGTAGTAACCTTAAGTATCTTTGAAGTCTTTCAAGTCCCAATAATCCTCCCCTAAACTTGATGTTTAGCTTCTGAATCTTCAAGTTTCTTTATCAAAAATTCTTCATCATACTCAGAAAGGATGCATTTTTAAACTTTTCATTGACCTTTTTGCTGCTTTACCATAAGCTTTAGCAGCTGATAACACATCTCATTTTGATGATCAGTTTGAAGTTTCTTGTTTAACATATTGGTGATGGTTATTGGTGTGAGGGGATATCTCTTATCAACCAACATAAAAATGTGGACATTATCAAACCTTACAAAGTGAACTCCAGATGAATCAATCAACTTCCAAATGGTCACCCTGTATCCTTGTAAAATTCTCCATACATCACTTCTTTTGTCTGGTTCAAACATGACTTTCAAATCTCCCCATAACACTCTTTCAAATTCATCTTCAGGCCTTATGTCACTATACTTTGTCTTTACTATCTTCCAAAGAGCCTCTAAGTCTTCTTTGTCTATTCCTTGTGGCATCCTTATCATTGAAGAGTATCTCTTGGAACTTCCATCTGCTCTTATCAACTGATAATGTACCATCATACCTTCTTTATGAAGCTTGTAATCAATAATCACTGGTAGTTTGGTAGCAAGTGGTATAGCATCAATTGTTATATCTTCATCCTTTTTAATCACCAAATGCTTCATTAACTCACCTTCATCATCTTCACTAACTTCTTCAACTTCATCTAACTCTTTGTCTTCCTCCATTCTTTGTTTCTTTGAGGATTCTTGTTGTTGCTCTTTTCCTGCTCTTTTCCTTCCAAGCATCTTCTTTCTGCTGCCTTTAGTTGTCTCCTCACTACCTTCTACCTTCTTTTCTTTGCTTTCCTGTACCTCAGAACCCATAGCCACAAAGGTATTTACCCTCTTCATTTCCTTGTCAAACAACTTTTGAATTTCATCAAAACTCTTTCCCTTCAGCTGTTTGTATGTGTATCCACCCATGTGCTTAAGATAGGTAGACATTTGAGTTCTCTTTTGTGCCTTAGTAGGAGGTCTGTTTCTCTTTTCTTGTGCTCTGAGTGCAGCAAAATGTTTTCTTCTTTTCTCCATTAGTTCCATAAATAGTTTTCCTTTTTCCTCATCTGTCAACTCCTCTCTTTCTTTTGATTGGAGTCTTTCAGCCAGCAATCTATTAGCCTCCATCATAGCTTGTGTATTTTCCCATGACTCAATCAATGCTATGTTAGCTTCTTCTTCTTGTTTCCTTGCTAGCTTTTGTTCTTCTATTAATTCAACATCCAACTTAGCTTGAATATCTCTTGCAATTTGTTCATCAAGAGCAATTTGATCTTTTCTTTTTAAAGGAACTTCAGGCTCAATCATAATACCTTTTCCTTTGTCTTTAGAAATTGAAGGTTGTGCCTCTTGTGGAACTCTGAACTCACTTGGCTCCTGTACTACTACCCCTTTAGCCTTGGGTCTTGTAGTTGTTGTTGTTGTAGCAGCAGTAGTAACAACTTTAGGCTTAGCTGCTTTGATCTGAATAAGTGTCTGAGCCAAAGTGATTTCCTCAATAGTTGTAGGAGCAGCACTATCTTCAACACTAGCAGTAGTAACTGCTTCACCAGCAGTACTATCATCAAGCTTAGTACTCTGTTCATCTTTCTCATCAACTTTTGCTTCCACATGCATCTCATCAGTATCCAAAACTCCAGTATCAAACATCAATTCATCATCCTGTCTTTCTTGAGTTTCATCAACTAAAGTTACCTCAACATCAGCATCAATATCTGCAATACTCCTCCCCTGTTTGGATGCATCTTCAGGAGCACCCAAACTCTCCTGATCTTCAGAGGACTCAACTCTCCTAGACATACCAACTTTCTTGAGTCTCTTCAAACCTGTAGTTCTTGAAGTCTTCTTCCTTTCCAACTTCTGGACCCTCTTCTTCAAAGCAGCAATCTCCTTTGCTTGAGCATCCTTTGCTTTTTCTAAATCAAGAACCTGTGTTTGCAATTTGGTACATAAAACCATCAAATCAGTTAGTTGCATGTTATCCTCACCACTAGGTTGTGGATCATTGGAAGGTGTGGGTACACTTTCCTCATGCTCTGTCTCATCTTGAGAAACCTCTTCCTCCTGTCTCTAAGTCTTCTTAGATTGGTGTTTCTTCTTGGGTTTAGAGGATGTAGATGGTTGATCAAGAATGGGTACTTGAGTGGAATCAGTTTGATGATCTGAATCCTCACCCACTTCTTCAGAAGGTTGAACCAACATAGTATCAAATAAGGGTGTTATTCTCCTTGAAAATCCTTACCAGGTCTGATGTACATGGTTGATCAATAATGGGTATCTGAGTGGAATCAGTTGGAGGAATTGAATCCTTACCCACTTCTTCAGAAGCTTGAACTAGCATACTATTAAATAAAGGTGTAACTCTCCTAGAGAAATCCTTACCTTCTCTCTTCATGTTAGCAAAGATTTTCTTTGTATGGAAGGGATTAACAAAAGTCTTTTTGTGATGTGACATGTCTCCAAGCTGTTGGTTAATGAAAACTTATAGAAAGCGAGGATACATCAGGAATTTAACCCCTCCATCTAAGTGTTTAACCATAGCATTAAAAATGTACTTAGATAGGTTAAATTTTCTATTGGTTACTAAGCATATGATTAAGGAAGCCATTATACTACTGAATTCATTCCATGCCGTGGTCTTGGCACTAAGGCTTTGTGTAATGGTATGAATCATGTACTTCCATTAAGGAGAAAAGAAAGCTTTATAAAAAGTAAGCTTTTAAGAAGGTTTTTCATACCCCATTTTGGCCAGTTCTTCAAAAATTGTAGTATTTGGCAGACAATCAGTACATTTTGCATCATCCAAGTGAAGATCATTCCTAATACTTGCCTCTGTGATGATTACCTTCTTTTTGTCAATTAGGGCTTGTAACTGACGTACTTCGTTAACCGTCTTGACATGTGCTGTAGCCCAAAACTGTTGTATAGTAGATGTGTAGATGATTGGGTTGACTGATAAAGCATAACTAACAGAACTTGCTTTCAGAAAATCAATAATCTTCGCAAACCCATCACTTTCTGTAGGTTTTTCCAAAAACGCAATCACATTATGCGTTTCAGCAAACTTAGGGCTCGACATTATGATTATTTTGATGATCAAAGATGAAATTGAGTTAGGGTTTATGTTTAGAGAGTTTTTGAATGAATGAAATAAAATAAAGAAGTGAAACCCTTAATCGAAGTATTTATAAATTCACCCTCAGCAGCAGGAACTTGAACTAACAACAGTAATTGATGCCTAACAGCATTAACTGTATACCAGCAGTAGAAACTTTATGCTTAGTAGCATTAAGTTGTATTACCAATATTATACTGAGACTAATAGCAGTAAGTTTGAGCTACTAACGTTAAGTTGCAATTTCATCCCAAAAAGAACTTTGATCATCAAATTTGATTCTCACAAACTCTCTTTTTGTTTTTATGCTCACGATATCTCTCAATTCTTTTTTCTTACATAATCACTCTTTCTGTTTTTATGCACACATCTCTCTTTCTATTTTTAAGCTCACTTAATCTCTCATTTATTTTGAGTCACATAAACACTCTTTCTGTTTTTAAATCACAAATCTCTCTATGCTTTTGAGCTCACCAATGCAGACATTTGTGTACAATTTCCATCAATTCCAAAATTCTCATATTGTCCTCCCCACTTCCAAATGTGTTAACTTTTGAGAGAGGTGGATCATTGAATTGTTTAGATGTAGTCTCAAACCTAGTTTGAGCATCTACATCTCCTAATATGGTATCTTGACACCTGGGACCACTACCTGAATCAATTCCCTAAGGAGTTGATTCATTAAGTGTTGCCATGGATTGGGTCTCAATTTATGTTACCACTGTCCTGCTCTGCTTCAGAGCTAGAAGCAGTAGTGGCAACCCTTTCCATTCTGTCATTAAACTCCTTATGGACAGCCTCATCACTCACCTTTCTCAGGGGGACCACTAGACTGAGGTATCTTGGTGTACCGACTTCTTTTGAATTTCCTAGAGTTATATGCATTACACACTTGTGTTTGATGTCACATGTTCTTTTCATTACTTCTTGATTGCATATAGACAACTGTAAGCCTCCCTTCAATTCAATACCACATATTCAATGTGCCCACCCTGCAAATGTTAGTCCAATTCCAAAAATACACATTCCAAAGTATTTTCTTGTTTAGCAGTTTTAATTATGACTAACAGTTGTAATTTGCAGTTTTAAGTATAACTAGCAGTACTAATTATACTTAGCAGTATTAACATTTTCCTTAGCAGTTTTAATCTTGTCTTCAATAATTATACAAGAACATGCCTCTATTCATCACAAGCATACTACAAAAGACTAGATAGACATGTGAGAATTCATGAGGATCCATATTTATACATAACCCATGAATAAAAATTGAAAACTGTTAAGTCTCAAAGATTTAGTAATCCAAAGCTAGCAATTAGAAAGTTAAACCTGCTAACATTAAAAGATTTGGTGAGATGATCAACAACATTTTTGTCTGTGTGAATCTTGATCACTTGTATCAACTTCTCCTCATAAGAGTCTCTGATAAAATGGTACCTTATCTCAATGTGCTTGGTTTTGGTGTGAGATACTGGATTCTTTACAATACAGATTGTACTTTCATTATCAATGTAGATGTTGGTGTTTATGAGATTGTATCCATAGTTAAGCATCTGATTTTGGATCCATAACACCTGTCCACAGCAGTTAGCAGCAGCAACATATTCTGCTTCAGTTGTTGAGTTGGCTACTATAGTCTGCTTCTTACATTGCCATGAAATCAATCTCTTGGCAAGAAATTGACAACCTCCTGTTGTGAATTTCCTGTCAAGACTAGCTCCAGCATAGTCACTATTAGAAAAGGCTTCCAAGTCAAAAGGTGAATCTCTAGGATACCAAATGCCCAATTTAGGTTGCCCTTTTAAATACCTAAAGATTCTCTTAACAACATGAAGGTGTGAAATATTTGGAGTAAGTTGGAACCTTGCACAAACACAAACAACAAACATAATGTCTGGTCTAGAAGCTGTTAGGTATATCAATGATCCAATCATTGATCTATATAAGTGTACATCTACATCCTCAGCTTCTTCATCCTTTGTTAATGGCTTGTTTGTCTCCATTGGAGTGCTTGCTGTCTTTACTGAGGCAAAATCAAACTTTTTCAAAATTTTAGCCACGTATTTATCTTGGTTGATAAAGATCCCATCACTCTTCTGTTTAACTTGAAGTCCCAAAAAGAAAGAAAGTTCTCCTATAGAACTCATTTGAAACTTGTCATGCATCAACTTTTCAAATTCAATACTCATCTCTTTCTTTGTTGATCCAAAGATGTTATCATCAACATAAACCTGAACTAGCAGGGTATAATCTTTATGTCTTCTAATGAACAAAGTTTTGTCAATTTGTCCCCTGTGAAACCATTGTCCAGCAAGTAAGTTGACAATGTCTCATACCATGCTCTTGGGGCCTGATGTAGTCCATAGAGTGCCTTTTCTACTTTGTAAACTTTGTTTAAAAAGCGTGGATCTTCAAATCCAGCCTCCTCTTCTATCTTTCCATATAAGAAAGCACTTTTTACATCCATTTGGTAGACTATAAAATCTTTGAAGGAAGCATAAGCCATAAATAATCTTATGGATTCTATCCTAGCAACTGGTGCAAAGATTTCATCATAATCTATACCTTCCTCTTGAGTATGACCCTGAGCAACCAGTCTAGCTTTGTTCTTTACCACTATCCCTCTTTCATCCTTCTTGTTTCTAAAAACCTATTTAGTACCAATTGCCCACTTGTCTCTTGGTAAGTCAATTAAGGTCCAAACATTTAGCAGTTTAAATTGTAGTAGCTCATTCTTCATTGCTTCTACCCAGCTTGGATCTTCCAAGGCTTGGAGAACCTTTTTAGGTTCCTTTTGAGATAAGAAACAGGCAAACAAACAATTTTGAAAATCCTTGTGATTTGTTCTTCTAAGCTGGTAAACTGAGGAGATCAAACCATGTTCTTCTATCTGATAAATCAACAAATATATAGACTTGGAAAAAGAATAATTGTGTGGTGCAGAAAAAACTTATGGAAAAAAGATCAAAGTTTCAAACTAGACGTCTAAAGACATTCAAGTCTTTGCAATTTGAGCTTAGTCCATGTTCATCCCACACAAGGTTCTTTGCAAAATTTGGGGAAAGCTTAGTACCCATCACCCATTGGTACCAATGTTTGCCCCCACCCAAATGTTTGATATCCTTTTTTGGGTCCCACAATTGTTCCTTTTTGTGTTATATATTCCTAAAATAATATTGATGTAAAATATATTATTACTAAAAATATTGGAGTTTTTTTTTTTTATTAATGTAAATATATTTTATTAATTAATAAAATTTTTTTTATAAATTACCATCCCGTATTAATATAACACATAAAACAATTATATTTAAAATCCCAAAAACATTATAACAAAGAAAAACTTAAAAAAAATCCCAAACTAAAAAACCATTTTTGTTTTTGAAAATTAATATAATGCGAAAACCCAAAGGAGCCAAAACAAATGTTTTATAAGTGGAACTTATAAAAACGCCCCGCAAAACCCCAAAAAACACACTCAATTTAATTATACATATCCCATACATCACCAACCAAAACCCTCAGTCACGACCACTTTTAGACCATGTTTTTAATTCACGGCTTTATCAATTTCAATCGGTATTTGCAAGTAAACATATAATTATATAAAAAATATTAAATAAAAAGGTTTATAAAAGAACACCACCAACCCTCACATGGATCCGGTCAATTCATGATTCCTCAACAACTTCTAACCCAATCTTGCCACATGTTCATGATAATCAAAGTGGTCATTATATTTTTCAATTATATATAATTAGATTTTTGCAAGGTTTAAAAAAATAATCTAAGGGATAAATAATATATTATAATCTTTTAATTTTTTTAAAAAAAGAAATTATACCCCGTTTAATTTCAGTTTTCAATTTACCACTAAAAAAAATCGAAGATCCCCAATATTGACATCTTTTTCCTCACCTTTTCCCCCAAAATTATTGATAATTAAACAAAAAACCAGATAATTTTTTGGTAAGCTAGCGATTTTGTAAAATGAACTGACCCGAACACTCGGGACGGAGCCCCTTGTTTTTCGTGTTCGCTCCTTTATTTTTTACCGGAAAAATAAATTAACGCGAACGCTTAAACGGACAATTGTTAAATTTTTTTAATTAAACACCCCATCCACTTTATAAATAGAAAAAATATTTATTAAAGTATATACTTTAATTTACATAATTATTTATTTATAATGACAAAAATTTTTAAAGTAAAATAAATTTAAATAAATAAAAAGTAAAATAAATAATTAATATTTTAGATTGGGTTACCGTTGAATAAATGAAAATTTTTAAAAATTTTAGGAATTTGTTGGTTGTTATAATTTGGAGGAGGGTGGAAAAACATAATATTTTTAATAAAAAAGTTTAGATTTTGGGAGGTTTATGTGAATAAAAAAGCGTTTTTTCATTCCAAAAAGAAAGGAAAGAAACTTGAATAACTTTTCCTTTCTAATACTATTTTTGATGGTGCTATATACGCAAGGGGGCCGTGGAATCTAAATCAGACTTTCCCATCCACCTAATACTTTATCGGTCCCATAAAAATAGATAGGGAATTTAGATAAGTTTACCATAATCATCCTCACATTGATATTATTATAACATAACTTTAAAGAAATATTAATAGAATTAATTGATTAAGGTAAAAAGTATCATTTTGTGACAAAAAAAGTAAAAGAGAGAGAAAATACTGTAGAAAGAAATTAATGTTTTATTTCCTTAAACGAGTATTTTTTGTTCCCCGTAAAACCTATAATTTTATGGGGATAAGGAAAGGAGAAAAGTTAAACAAGGCGCCCCGTTTGTATAGGAAAAAAAAAAACTACTGGAGACACCAAGGTAGCCTTCAAATAACTATGCAACGATGTCCTCTGTTTTGGGCTGGTTTTTTAGCAGTACCCCACCACTAAACAAACCCCCATTCCGTCACCGGAACCCTAATTCAACCGCCATAATCAATATAAATCTCCTACTCCCTAACTTTTTACCCACACAATCCCCACCTCAACTTTAACTATTTACAAATCACAGAAACCCCCTACAAACCATTAAAACTTAATTATTATTAATATAAAAAAACCTTAAAACTTTTATTCAAATTTAAAAAATACAACAAAACCCTTAAAATAAAAAATACCGACAAAACCAAAAAAATAAAATTACACATAAGAGAATAGATGTTCGTTTGGTCATTGGTTGTTTATTAACTTTAAGCAAATCTAAGAGTGAAAGGTATGGCAACGAGATATATCTTCTCACTTGGGCCCCACAGGCTGTCACATCAGCATCTCACTCTCACTCAAAAATACCCATTCACTCATAACACACCCCTATCTCCTCACTTTGACCCCACCACCCACAATTTTATTTTCTTTTTCATTTTTCACACAAACATTTATTTATTTCATTAAAATTAAAAATACAAACATACGGAATTTAAAAATACAATACGGAATTTAAAAATAGAACACGGAAACGTTTTAATCTGATTCGTATTGTGAATCAGATTTCACCCCAAATTCCAACCTGAAAAACTCATCATGAGCTTGTTCTTTCTTCATTTCTTCCTCCCATTATTTTTTAGCTCTTGTTCGTTCTTTTTCAGCATTTGCTTCTTCTAATGTTTCTCTTAATGCCTCTTCATCTAGAGCTAGTTGTTGTTGCTCTTTCTCAGTGAGATATCCTTCAGTAAGATATTCATCACATATGTCATGTTCTTCAGCTGACTCCTCAATTGTTGGATAAGAAGAAATGGTAGGCATCCATGGTTTCTCGGGTGTTGGGGGATTGCTTTGGTTAGTTTTCTTATCCATAGCCGTTGGAAGTTAAAATTTGAATATAGATTATAAGAGTTGGATAAGAAGTTGTGTGAGAAAATAAATGTTGGTGAGGGGTATTTATAAAGAAAAAGTTTAAAATTTGAATACTAGCCGTTGGATTGAAAATATCTAACAATATTGAATTTAAAATTTACAATACTAAATTTAAACTAATTTCTAGATTATTAATTTGACTCGTATTCTGAATCATACTTCACCACCCCAAATTTCAAAAAGAATTCCTCATCATCAGCTTGTTTTTGCCTAATTTTCTTCACCCGTTCTTTTTCATCCCTTGATTCTTCTTCTAATATTTCTCTTAACACTTCTTCATCAATGTGTAGTTGATGTAGCTCTTTCTCAGTAAGATATACATCACATATCTCACGGATTTGGGATGACGAACCACCTATATGGGTTTGTGAGTGGTAGTTGTACTTTTCAAGTAGCCAAACTAATTTAGCATTCATCTGTTTTTCTATTTTTGCCATCTTCCGATACATAGAAAGATTCAGCTCGTAATCTTTATTAGATCCTTCTTTTAAGAAAGTGTCGATCAAAGCATGTCTATCTTGTGGAATGTCA
>BQNB010016791.1:0-71055 GCA_026074375.1 Tanacetum coccineum | reverse complement strand
TTTTATATAAAGGACTAAACTCGTAAAAGTTTATAATCCAAGGGTATATTTTGCCAACTTTGCAAACTATTAAATTATTATATTTATCTTTAAAAATTATAAAACATTATAATCTTATCATATCATAAGTATCACGTTACTAGGGAATTTCATGTGAGGGGTTCCATTTGGGTATTTGTTTTGATGAGTTTGCTGGATTTACTATTTAAAGTGCCCTGACTACTCAAACGATACTACATGGCCTCTGAATTATGATAGCCCGAACAGTGATACAATATTTCCATAAATTAATAAATTAAAGTAATACGTTAAACTTTATAATTTTTTGAAATATAAACCATCACACTAAGACTTCACATATTACCCCAGGTTGTGTGACGAGGCTGTTACTTTCACTTGATATACTTTTGCCATCAATCAGATTTTCCCTGTTAAGGTGAGTTCATAGCCTCGCATTTTAAATATTCTAATGTTTTCATAAACCTGGGAGGGGGGATACATGCTATAAACCATGAATACGAGTATTTTTCTAACTATACGCTATCCTGCTATATTATTGCCTAAGTCCTTACTTTTGCCATTAAGACCCCACTATCATGAACCGTTAATTACTTTTCGGAGTAAGCGCGAATGCTGTGAATAGATCTATTTGGGACTGAACTTCCCCGTTGGTGTACCTATACTTTCTGGTAACCAAACGCACTTCATTTGAATCATTATGCGGGTGTTTGGCAAAGGCACCCATTGGGGAAATTACTTGTGACTATTGATTATCTCAGGGTCTTGGTGTCATGAGCTTAGGGCAATAATACTGTTTTCTAAAATAATTGTACTCATTGCAATTATAAACTTACTGGGGGTATAACAACTTAGCCCATATTGAACTTTATTAAAACTGTTTAACATAAATAACTATGAATTTCTCTCACCTTTGTGTTGACTTTTTGCATATTTATCTTTAAGTATTGAGGCATCTTATGGCTCGGAGTGGCACGAATTGAAGGAGGGCTAATACTTTATCATTAAACTTTTTGTTTCTTAGCATTTTGGTTCTGTCTTTTTGTAATACTCTGAGAATAAATAAGATAACTAATTTACTAAAACGTCTTTTAGAGTAGGTTTTCTATGATTATGACTGTTGTACTATGAAATAATACCCAGATTAGTTTATGCTGCTATATTTGTCAAAATGAGGGTGTTATATGTTCTTAATCAACTTTCTTAAGATTTTGAAACATGATTTGTTCCACAAACTGAATTATCTGCTGGAACAAGCTTGTGGTCTCAGGAATTCTGTGAATTCTCCAGAACCACTCTTTCTAGTGACAACCAAAGTTGAGGTCCACAAAGAACATCCTAAAGTCAGCATGGTTAATATGAGTTTGAAGAAACTTAAACACCATCTTGCTGGTTTTGACGTAGTTGTCAAAGAAAGAACCACGGCCACAGCTATCACTGAGGGATAGTGGGGGTTCGAACATACAAAACCTTGTTTTAGGGATGAAATAATTCCATTTGTAAAATCTCTAAAGGACTTATTTAATACATTCAATCAGTATTTGATTGATGAACTTTCTGAAGTCCAAAATGTTCTTTTTATTCAAATGGAACAGTGTGGAAACAAAATCATTTAGAGTAAAAAAACGTTTAAAGTTAAAATGAATAAAGTTTTGAACGAAAACAAACGACTCTTGGAATAAGTCATTAACAAAGATATTGTGAACATAATTATGAATTCTTCTGTGGATAATGCTTCTGTGAATGTGCATGAATGTGAAAAGTGTCTAAAACTTGAGACTGAGCTTCTTAACAAAAAGGATTTCATCGAAAGAGAGATTTACGATAAATTGTTCAAAAGTTTTACCACTCTTGAAAAACATTGCATATCTTTAGAAGTTGATACTCAACTTAATTAGGAAATTTTTCAAAGAGAAAATTCTGTTTCAAATCAAAGTGCTCTAAGTTTTGATCAATTGTTTGAATTAAATGAATTAAAAGCTCAGTCCCAAGAGAAAGACACAGTCATAAGGAAGTTGAAAGAGAGAATTAAATCTATAAGTGGAAAAATGAATGATGCACTAATATTAAAAAGACTATTTAGAGGAGATTGAACAATAAATATTGAATGGATATAGGGTGTCAAAGTTATTGTGAGAATGGCTTTTGAAACAGACCTATAGGAAACTTTATGACTATGATTAAACCAGCACATATTCGATCAAAGACAATGTGATGTTTTAATTAATCAAGTCCAATCTAAAGTCTGTGAAATTTCTAATTTAAATGCTAGTCTTCAGAAAAAAGTTTTGGTAATTACAGCTCTTAAGGATGACTTAAGGAAACTTAAAGGAAAAACTCTAGTTGATAATGTTGTTACAAAACACATTATTGATCGAGAGATGCTTAAGATTGATGTGGAACCAATAAACCCTAACTTTTTGAATAAAAGGACAACTCCTCTGCGTATTAAGCACACTCAGGGAAGAAGTTGTAGTCTTAAGGATTCTTGTTGAATCATTGTTAAGCTAATTTTCCTACTGATCTTCCTTAGAATTGCCAGTAGGTATATACTAACTCATTCTGGAGTTGCTTAATAAACATCAGTAAAACCTGCCCTAGTATCAATAATTCTGGTGAAAAATTAGTGGTTGTGACCCCAAAGAACAAGGACAAAATAGTTAGATTCACTAAGCCCGTCACTTCCTCAAGAAACACAATCATAAAAACAGCCTCTACATCAAACCTAGTTTCTAACAAACCTATGTTGTCTTCTACAAGAGTAAAACCGTCTACTAGTGCTAGCAGATCACAGCCTTCAAGCAATACAAAGAAAGATAAGATTTTGCAAACACCAACTAGTACTCAGAAGAATAAAGTAGAAATCCCACCCTAGGAAAGTTAAATCTAGTTTGAAAAATAAAGATTGTGTTGTTGCACCTAAAGGAACTGCTAATGTGCAGCATTCCAAGCTTAATGCGAATTCTGAACTTAAATGTGTTAAGTGTAATGGTTGCATGCTTTTTGATAATCATGATTTGTGTGTTCTTGATTTTATCAATAATGTGAATGCTCGTGTAAAATCTAAATCTGTTAAGAAAAGTTCAAAGAGAAAAGTTTAGAAACCAACAGGAAAGGTGTTTACAAATATTGGATATATCTGGAGACCTACTGGTCGGACCTTCACTATAGTAGGAAATGTGTGCCCTTTAACTAGGATTACCACAACTACTGAAGTGCCCCTTAGGAAACCAACTGCTCTAGAAAATGAAACACCTAAGCCTGTCGTAACATTGGTTTACTCAAGGAAACCTAGGAAATCTAAAACTAATGTTCCTGTTAGCAAATCTAAGGTTCTTAAATCTGTATCTGCTAACAAAAAGGAACCCAGTCAATCTTGGGGATCCATAGTTTTCGATGTTCCATCTTCCTCTCTTGATGAATGCAGGTCGTCTAAATTGTTCTCTGGTATTTGGACTCTGGCTGCTCCAAGCATATGACCGGAGATCGCTCTCAGCTCACCAATTTCGTCAATAAATTTTTAGGTACAGTCAAATTCAGAAATGATCACGTGGAAAAGATATTGGGATATGGTGATTATCAGATTGGGAATGTTACGATATCAAGGGTTTACTACGTAGAAGGACTTGGACACAACTTATTCTCCGTTGGGCAATTCTGTGATTCGAACCTTGAAGTCGCTTTTCGTCAACACACCTGCTTCATTCATAATGTAGAAGGTGTCGATCTATTGACTGGATCTTGAGGCAACAATCTATATAATCTGTCTCTTGGAGATATTATGGCATCCTCTCCTATATGTCTCTTGTCAAAGGCCTCAAAGACTAAGTCCTGGCTATGGCACCGACGTCTGTCTCATCTGAACTTTGGTGCAATCAACCATCTAGCTAGACACAGTCTTGTTCGGGGTCTCCCTAAGCTAAAATTTGAAAAGGACCATCTGTGTTCTGCTTGTGCAATGGGCAAAAGCAAGAAGAAACCCCACAAACCTAAATATGAAAGACACAACAAGAAAAACTCTATCTTTGCATGGATCTTTGTGGACCAATAAGTTACTCCTTGTCATTGTCGATGGATTATCTCGATGTAATGGGTTAAGTGCTTAAGGTCAAAAGATGAAGCTCCATATCTCATAATCAAGTTTCCCAAGATGATCCAAGTGCGGCTTAAAGTACCTGTCCGAAGAATCAGAACAGATAATGGTACTGAATTTGTTAATCAAACTTTGCTTGAATATTTTGAGTAGGTTGACATCTCTCATGAAACATCTGTTGCTTGCTCTCCATAGCAAAATGGTGTCGTTAAAAGACGTAATCGTACGCTAATTGAAGTTGCCCGCACAATGTTGTTTTATCAAGTCATATTCGTATGGGTAGATCAGTGCTTACCGCATGTTATACCCAAAATCTTTCCGTCATATGTCTTCGTCACGGAAAAACACCATATGAGCTTTTACATGACAAACTTCCCGACTTATCATTCTTCCATGTATTTGGTACACTTTGTTATCTGACAAACGATAGCGAGAACTTAGGCAAGTTACAACCAAAAGCTGATATTGGTATTTTCATTGGCTATGCACCCACAAAGAAAGCATTTCGATCTGTACAAACCGAGTACCAGAGAATCATTGATGAAAAGTCATGGAGATTTTTTTGATGAGCTGACTGCGATGACTTCTAAACATAGCAATTCAAGACTCGCACTTCATGAAATGACTCCTGCAACAATCAGTTCAGGACTCGTTCCAAACCCACCTCCTTCAACACCATTTGTACCACCTTCAAGAACTGATTGGGATATTTTGTTTCAACCATTGTTTGATGAATTACTCACTCCTCCACCTACCGTTGATCTACCAGACCCTGAAGTCATTGCTCTAATTGCTGAAGTCGTAGCTCCAGAACCCCCTGTATCAACTGGTTTACCTTCCTCAACAAATGTTGACCAAGATGCATCATCACCTAGTAACTTCAAAACAACACCGGAAACTCAATCTCCTGTCATTCCTAATGATGTTGAAGAAGACAATCATGACTTACATGTTGTACACATGAATAATGATCCGTTCTTGGTTTTCTAATTCCAGAAAATGATTCTGAAGCATTTTCTTCTTCGGATATTATTCCTACTGTTGTGCATACTGCTACTCCTAACTCAGAACACGTTACTAAATAGACCAAGGATCATCCTTTAGAAAACATCATCGGTGAACTCGAAAGAAATGTTTCCACAAGACTCCAACTCCATGAACAAGCTTTATTTTGTTACATGATGCCTTTCTTTCATCAGTTGAACCAAAAGACATAAAGATGCCTTAAACTAAAAACTGTTGATGAAGCAATGAAGAGGAGCTACAAGAAGAAAACTTGATCGTCTTTGAAGTCCAGGAACTCGTTTTACGTCTAGATAAAGTGATGGTCATTACTTTAAAATGGATTTATAAGGTAAAACTTGATGAAATGGGAGGAATTCTTAAGAACAAGGCTCGTTTGGTTGCTCGTGGTTACCGTCAAGAAGAGGGAATTGATTTTGAGGAATCCTTTGCTCCAGTGGCTAGACTTGATGCTATTCGAATTTTCCTCGCATATGCTGCTCACATGAATATGATCGTCTACCAAATGGATGTTAAAACGGCATTCTGCGCGAAGAAGTTTATGTCAGTCAACCGGACGGGTTTGTGGATCAAGACAATCTGAATCATGTGTACAAGCTTAAGAAGGCTCTTTATGGGTTGAAACAAGCTCCTCGCGCGTGGTACGATCTATTGTCGAAGTTTCTACTCTCTCAGGAATTCTCTAAAGGAACCGTGGATCCCACATTGTTCATCAGAAGACAAGGCAAAGATATTCTCCTGGTACAAATCTATGTTGATGATATAATCTTTGTGTCTACTACACCTGAATTATGTGACCAATTTTCAAAAATAATGTGTTTAAAGTTTAAGATGTCGATGATGGGCAAAATATCATTTTTTTTCTAGGATTATAGATTTCACAAAGTCTCAGAGGCATCTTTTTAAACCAATCTAAATATGCTCTAGAATCTTTGAAGAAATATGGTATGGAATCTAGTGACCCCGTGGATACTCCCATGGTGGAGAAATCCAAACTGGATGAAGATACACAAGGGAAAGCCGTAGATCCTACACACTATCGTGGAATGATTGGCACCCTTATGTATCTTACAGCCAGTAGACCAGACCTAACATTTGTTGTATGCATGTGTGCCCGGTATCAGACAAAGCCTACCGAAAAGCACATCCATGCTGTAAAAAGGATCTTTAAATACCTACGAGGAACCATAAATCGGGGACTCTGGTATCTAAAGGATTCTTCTATTGCTCTAACAACTTATGCAGATGTTGATCACGCGGGTTGCCAAGATACTAGACGAAGTAATTCTGGATGTATGCAATTATTGGGAGACAAACTTGTTAGTTGGTCATCAAAAAGGCAGAAAAGCACTGCGATTTCCAGTACAGAAGCTAATTATATTGCCATGTCTGGTTGTTGTGCTCAAATCCTTTGGATGAGATCACAGCTTACCGACTATGGCCTTAAATTCAATAAAATTCCAATGTACTGTGATAACAAAAGTGATATTGCCTTATGCTGCAACAATGTTCAACATTCTCGATCAAAGCATATTGACATCAGATTCCACTTCATCAAAGAGCAATTAGAGAATGGAATGGTAGAGCTTTACTTTGTCAACACAGAGTATCAACTAGCGGACATCTTCACTAAAGCCCTATGTAGAGAAATAATTGAATTTCTTATCAACAAGCAGGGAATGCGAAGTTTTACGCCTGAGACACTAAAACAGTTGGTAGATGAAGGTGAAGAATAGTGGTGGTACCTATTCTGATATCCTATGTATCATATGTATATATATTAAAAACCATAAAATCCAAAAAGATTTTCATTTTTTTAGAAAACTTTTATAAAATCAAAATACAAAAATATTTAAAACCAAAGAAAAAATTAAAAAATGTGAAAAATATAAAAAGTGGTAATAATGGCATGTCTTCTGAAAATCGATAACATTTACGGTCTTAGAAATGTCATTCAATAATGATACGAGAATGTAAATGAAGTTCAAGCAAAAGTTCCAAATGTTTTCAAAACATACCAAAAATAGCTTGCTATTATTTCAGATAGCAACCCGGTCATCATCTTAAAGGCAAGTATTCCGTCAAAAAGGAAACTTAACCTCTCAACGGGAATTTATTCTCGGGCATAGTCTACTTTATGACCATAAAAAGGCTCGTGATTACTTTGCATCACAACCCATGCTTCCTATATTTCCATAAGTGTACGCGTCAGTGCGCTTATGTGTGAAAATAAGAGAAATCTTATTTTGGTGTTTGTTTTTCAAAAATATAACATTGCTTCATCAGAAAATGCTTTTTCAAAGACATTCAACATTTCAAAGACATTCGACTTTTCAAAAAAGGTTTTAAATAATAACGGAATAACATTCTTAAGGAAAGTTAATTAAGTTTAGCTTATGTAAGTGCAGTAACGGACGAGGTGGGAGGGATAGGTTCTGTTTCAGACATCTTTTATGAGTTTAGAAAGATTTCGATTGATTAAAAGTTCTTCAAGATCAGAGTCTCTTCACAAGCTCTGATACCACTTGTAGGATCGATATTCCTTAATGAAACACTGATATACTGTCAACTATGCGGAATCTAGTTGGCAGTACTTAAGAAGAACACACAATAGTTTCTCAAACGATTTCTTTTATAAACCTTTTGAATCTGCCTAAATTGCAGATCCCTAATACAATACTAATAAATCTTAACTCGTGATTTTCTATGTTTGTTCTATATTCTAATCTCTTCCTAGAGATCCTTTTATAAACATAAGGATAACCTCTAGTAGATGTACAGTCCTTGTATATCATAAACACTAATTGATACTTATCACTAATAACTGTTACAAGATAAATGCTAAAACAACCGTTTAAACTTTATAGTTCCTATATCCACGGCAATACTTCGATCTTTGACTGGCAGTACCTTGACTTTCTACTTAGCAGTACTTTGATCTTTCATTTAGCAGTACTTTGACTTTTACGTGGCAGAACTTTGACCTTTTGACTTGTATTTCCCAACAATAGAAGATACAGGTTTCGGAGGTGTGATATCGATAACAGGTGTGGATAGTGGAGGAATTGAGGAGGACGCTTGATGAATCAGAACGGTGACCATGGATTCAACTTTAGTTTCCATGTTTGTTTTTCCTAGAGCCTCTTATGTCGGTTTGTCATTTAAGAACTGATCACCGAAAGTAAAATTATCCAGATTCTTCATGGAAGACAAAGTCCTAGTTGAGCTTAGTGGATTTCCACGTGTACATGTTCCTCGTCTGTATGCTTCAAACTTTCATGTACTTGAGGATACACAGTTACAACGAAGTCTTTGTGCATGGGCTCAAGGTCTGGTCCAGCAAGAGCCACATGACTTTGTCCAGGGTCTGGTCCAGCCTGGTCTTCTTTTCTAAGAACACGCTCCGGTGATGGTCGAAACTCAGGTGTTTTACCAGGGTCTGATCCAGCCCGTCCTTCATCAATTTCAGCAGTCCTATCCTCTAGATTCACCTGGTTAGCCACATCTTCTCCTTGTTCTTCAACAATATTCAGGATCTCGGTATCTCCTTCACTGTTCGTCTTATCAGTTTTAGCACTGTTTTTGCATCTGTGAGAGACGGAGTATCACGGACAATATTCGCGGATGTATCATCCTCAGGTTGTGCAGAGGGCCCAGTAGATGCTTCCTCAGTCACTAGGATCCGCCTCTGAAATATGTACTGATTCGTAGTACTTATCTTCTTAGGCGTTTGTAGTTCTAACAGTGATTGTGCAACCTGTTCATTTGTAGCAATGTTTTTCCCTTTACCTTCAACAATAGGGAGTTTATGAGTGATACCTATGGTAGGTTCATGAAAATCTACTCCGCTGACGGGTGGTTGAAAGGATTCTAGGCTCATCTGAATACCACGCTGAAGATCATAATCTACCTGTTCACCTTGAGGTTCAGGTTCAGGTTCAGATTGAGCTTGTTCTTCATCAGGTTCGTCAATAAGTTGGAGAGAACTCTTCACATTTCGAACTTTTCTCACTTTACCCTTGCCGACTTTTTGTAGGGGAGTAGGCTTGGTTGATTTCTCTTTGACAAGCTTCGATTGTTTAGCAGGTACAGGTTTGGATTGCTTAGAAGGCATTGGCTTTAGTTTCTTGGAATTTGCAGGCTTCTTAGACTGATCACTTTAGTTGCAGACTTCTTCTTTCCTCCCTCTTCAGCTGCAATTTTATGATCATGTTTTGCAACCATTTCTAGGTAAGCGTTGTAGTAAAGTGCGTTCCTAATGTTGTCTGTGATAAGCTCCTTAGGAATTTGCTTTCCAAATACTTCATCTTCTTCGCATTTGGGGACGAACTTGAGATTTCCATGTTTGTGATCTTCTTCAGCAAGATGAAACGGAGATGCAGACCTTTGGTGAATGTTGTGTGTTCTTCCCAAATAGCAGATGATTAACTTTGTAAACTGACAATAAGTAATAGCATGAGGTTTAGTCTTCTTCCCCTTTCTGAGTAGCAATGCCCAGATTGGCCTTATCAGCGAGAAAAGTCTGGATAGCTTGTACAAATTCTTCCCATATGAGTTCAGCATAGTCAACATTTGTACTGGTTATAATACCCCAAAGCATCTGAAGAACTGGATATCTGGGCCTATCATACCCAGAAGTCTTGCCTGTGAGACATTGGTTGATCATTAACAATATTGCTCTCCAAGGCTGATACAGGTTATTCACTGCCATTCTTGACACAAAGTAAAGTTCCTCTGTATAGCCTAATTCATTCACAAAGTCCATGATTTCATCACCTGACGGAGGTGACACAAACTGATGAGCTTGATCAATGGGAGTTATCTCTAAAGATTCCCTTAGAATATTTAAGTCTAGTATGAACCGGTTTTCATCCAACTGAAAACTGTAAGCTCTAGTCTTTGCCTCATATGTAAGGGTATTCCAGAACTGTTGAATGTAGATAGCTGGAATAGAAGCTGAGGCAGTAAATGCTCTAAAGAAGTTTATGTTTTGCAGAATATCCACAGTGATCTGAAAGATTGGGTTCCTTTGCTTCTTTTGAAGATCCAAGAAAAAATTACTCTTTCCAATAGGCACCCATGAAGCAAATGGTAGTATTTGATCGTCAGATCTTGTGGGAGCAGGAGCGGGAACATTCTCATTAGCCATGTTATCTACAAAAGAATATAAACAAAGATAGGCAGACATGGCATATATTTTATTTTAGATGAGAATATTAGTCATGATGATTGACAAGCTTCGTTTGATTACGGAGAGATTAAGTCAAGTATGATGGAATATTTCACATTGAGTCGGTGGTCATTGACTTGGGTCAAACCAGAAGTCAACACAAGTCAACTTTGGTCATAGGTACAAAAGACATCCATTGAACCTAATCACAAGTTAACAAGGCCCGGATGGGAATTAACTCGGTATTTGGTCCTTTAGATTGGGCCTTAAGGAGGTATCAGGCTTAATGGGCCAAACCTTAAAGATCTAGCACAAACCGCTACCCACTTGTTACCAAACCGCTACTAGGTTTGACGGCCAAACCGCTATGAGGGGGTTTGGTTAAACCTCTATGAAGGGGATTGACCAAACCGCTAAGAAGTGGTTTGGTCAAACCGCTACAAGAAGAATCTGTCAAAACATTATGAGTAAAATAATATAATTAATATAATATTACTTCTAAGTTTTTACTCAAACCGCTATAATTATTTTAGTCAATTTAATCAAACCGCTATGACCAAACCTTTACGAATATTTTATTCAACTTCATCAAACCGCTATCTTGTAGCGGTTTGCCTACATACATTAAAATATTCAATAATAATCAAACCGCTATCTGGCTCATCATGCAAACCGCTATGAAGAATTTCATGGCAAACCGCTATCTGGAAGGTCTAGCAAACCACTATCTAGAACAAAATACCAACAGACAAACCTCTACGAAGAAAACTAAACTTAAGTTCAATTTTCTTGCAATTTGACCATTCCAAATGCAATCCAAGGCATCCTAAATTTTCCTATCCTTCTAACAATAAATTTCAGCAATCTAAACATTCTCATATCATCCAGATTAAGCCTTACACTACCACTTTGATACACGAAGACCATTTAAGGAATAAACGGGGCATGCAAACTGGTTTTGCTTCTCTAATAAGACCTTTAAGAAACAACTGAACATACTGAGACATTTTATAACAACAACAAACAACCTTTGACTATCTAAAGTCAAACTTTATTCGAAAATCAATAAATCATGAATTCAAGAGATATGGGATCACAAATGAACCTTAAAACAACATCATCTAAACCTAAAGATCACATCCCAGTTATAAAAACAGAATCCAAAACACTCTTTAGAGTTTAGATCAAAAATGAATGCCAAATCATTCATAGAACGCACATATGTTTGATCTATACCTAAACAGACATAGATTCGTGATCACAAACCCTAACCGCACATAAACCCACCAATCAATTTTAATTCCAAACAACATTTTAATTTTTTAGAAACCCTAGGACTATTTTCTAGAGAATCTACATGTTTTAATGAGATTTGGCTTGATTCCTTTTATTAACAGATATATCTAAGGAAGAAAAACAACATTTGACCAAAATTATCAAACCGCTACCTTTTAGAAATCAAGATTTGAAGGTGGCGAGTTGCTGGTGGCGGTTTGCGTTACTGTGTTTTTTTTTAGTTTGACTGAAAAGAGAAGGTTTGACCAAAATTATCAAACCGCTACCTTTTAGACTTAGTGTTTCAATTTAGGCAGAATTGGTCCCTGAGGTTTCTACTTCTTTCTATTTTCTGCTTAGAGGTTCTCTAAGATTAAGTAAGTTTAGGAAATGGCAGTTTTAGCCCCTATTATTTATAAAATCTAGGAAACATATAGCAAATTACATCTAAGTCCCTAAACTCTCAAACAAGAGACAATATTAGCCCTTTGAGTTAAACTTAATTAACTCCCCCTCAAGTTATAACCTTGTTCAAATAACTAACCTTGTACCGTTAATTGTGTAATGTTTTAGAAACCTGTTAGATGACATAAATTTGAAATCACTCTCCCCCTCAAACAATGACCCGTGTTCTATTTAAAGAGTTGTAGTCATTGTTTGAGTTGAAAATTTTATTTTAACAGCCCGAATTGATTGATTTTCAACAACACTTTTTCCACCGTGTTAAACACAAATAATTTTGAAGAATCAATTAAGAAAAAATTATTTGGTTATGAAAAGGAAGACTTCTCTTTCGAATAAGAAATAACACACTGAAACGTACATTATTTCTTGGATGCATGGATATTAAGTAATCCATGCCCTGGAAAAATTAATTACTCGTTGCTAGGAACATATATCTTTTTGACGACATGCTTTCCTCAATTTAAAAAGTGGGTTGCAGTCTGAAATAACGGCAAGCCATGAAGACATGTTTTAAAAAGGTTTAAACTTCTGCTCGAATTTTATTTAAAGAACCGTGTCATTATTAAACAACATTTCTAGGTCCGTAAATATTATCGATTCACAGAAGACATGTCTTGAAAATATTTTTGGTATTTTCTATTTTTATGGTTTTTGTAGGTTTTATATTTTTCTATTTTGTTTTTAGATAAAGATTATATACAAATGTACATAGGATACATGAAGACCATACTTTACTCATCCTCCTCGTCTTAAAGACGTTTAAGTGTTTCCGGGGACATACTTTTCATTCCAAGTCACGGGAGTAGAAATTCAAATCGCTCTCTTAGCAAAGCCTTAATGAATATGTCCGTAAGCTAATAATCCGTTGTCACAAAGTAAAGTTCAACCACACCATTCTTGACTTGCTGTCTAATGAAATGGTGGCGTATGTCGATGTTCTTTGACCGGGAGTGCTGGACATTGTTGCAGCAGAGGGCGGTGGCACTTTTGTTGTCACAGTACAGAGGTATATTATTGAATACAAAGCCGTAGTCTGTCAGCTGTGACCTCATCCAAAGTATCTGAGCAGAGCATCGAGACATGGCAATGTATTCAGCCTCTGTGGTTAAGATAGCAGTGCTTTTCTGCTTCTTTGATGACTAGCTCACTAATTTGTCTCCAAGAAACTGAGCACTTCCCGACGTACTTCTCCTTGTGTCTTGACAACCTGAATGGTCAGCGTCTGCATAGGCTGTTAGTGCCATAGCGGTGTCCTTCGGATACTAAAGACCCCAGTTAATGTTGCCTCGAATGTACCGAAAGACTCGCTTAATTGCCTCAAGGAGATTTTTGGTAGGCTTAGCCTGATACCTAGCACACATGCACACGGCAAATACCAGATCTGGTCTACTGGCAGTGAGGTACATTAATGAGCCAACCATACCTCAAAACCAAGTTTGGTCAACTGGAATCCTAAAGGGGTCCTCATCCAGTTTTGATCTATTAACCATTGGTGTATCTATAGGGTAAGACGTATCCATTCCATATTTTGTTAATATTTATAGAGCATATTTTGATTGATAAATAAAGATGCCTCTGGGACTTTGAGAAACTTGAAATCCTAAGAAAAATGACATTTTCCCCATCATTGACATCTAAAATTTTGAACTCTTTTCTTTGGAAAATATGTCACAGCCTTTAGGATTAGTCGAGGCAATTATGATATCATCTACATATATTTGAACAAGAAGAATATGTTTGCATTTTTTTGGGTGAATAACATAGGATCTACCACACCCTTAGAGAACTTGTTATCCAGAAGAAACCTTGATAATGTGTTATACCACGCCCTTGGAGCCTGCTTTAGACCATAAAGAGCCTTCTTCAGATGATAGATGTTTGTTGGGTGATCTGGATCAACAAAGCCCTCGGGTTGACTGACGTAGACTTCTTCTTTTAGCTCGTCATTCAAGAATGCAGTCTTAACATCCATCTGGTAGATGTTCATGTTTTTGCTAGCGGCATTTGCAATGAAGATTCTAATAGCCTCTATCCGTGCAACCGGTGCAAATGATTCCTCAAAATCGATACCTTCCTCTTGTTAATATCCCTTTGCTACTAACCATGCCTTGTTCTTCAAAACATCACCATACTCATCAAGCTTTACTTTGTAAATCCACTTGAGAGCGATTATCATAACATAGTCTGGTTTTGGAACTAATTCCCATACTTGAAGTCGATCAAATTCGTGAATTTCTTCTTGTATAGCTTCAAACCAGCAAGCTTCATCCATAGCAGTCTTAACATTCCTGGGTTCGACTTTTGATAGTACAGAGTTGTAAAGGCACCACAAGGCATCTGTAGCTAACTGTTTTCTAGTTGGATACCGGACGAGAAGGACTACCGATTTCATTATCTAGTGGGTAATCCTTGGACCATTTTCTAAGATGATTGTATGGGTGAACAACTTGTGTAGATTCAGCAGAACTGACATCCCCAGATGATGACTCATCAGAATTATGTTTTGAAGAAAACACATGGACGAAGGGATCATTGTCAGCTTGAGCAAAAGGATTATCTTCGATAGTGGGTCAGCTACAACACCTTGATGTGAGATAGGAGGTTGTACTACGAATGATGACAGTGAATATCTTGTTAACAGTGCATCTTGATCAATTGTTGTCGAAGAAGGTGTACCGGCTGAAAAAACTGGAACTTGAACTGCAGGAGCAGTAAGGACCGGCCTTTTAACACATGGGGGTTTAAAGTATTCATCGAACATCGGTTGGAATAAAATATCCATATCTTTATTAGTGGGTGGTACATAAGGAGCTACAGGGACAAGATCTGGTACGAGCCTTGAACTGATTTGTCCAGGCGACAACAAAATAGACTCGGGTCCTATACTAATGTCTATAGGCACCATCGGATTAGTTAAATCATCGAATTGCACATGAATTGTTTCCATGATCTGTCAGGTTCTTTTGTTGTAGATTCCATAACCCTTCCTATTTGGTACATAACCGACGAAAATTCCAATATCAGCTGTAGGTCTTAATTTTTCAATATCTTCACTGTCATTTGTTAGGTAACAAAGAGCACCAAAAACATGAAGAAATTTAACATCAGGCTTCTTATCATGCACTAGCTCATATGGATTTTTGTTGTGACGAGTGCGAATAAGGGATCAGTTTTGAGTGTAGCAAGCAGTAGCAATAGCTTTTTCCCATAGAAACATCAGAGCCTTGGAAAATATCAGCATTGTCCTAGCAGCCTCCACACGAGTACGGTTTTGTCTTTTGACAATGTCGTTCTGCTGCGAAGTCCTTAGAACTGATGTTTGGTGAAAAATGCCGACACTTTCATAATATTCAGTCAGAAATTAATTAACAAATTATGTGCCATTATCGGTACCAATGTATCTGATAGTTTTGTTGAGACCGACTTGTATTTGCTTCAGAAATTTAATGACGAAATCTAGGGTTTCATCTTTCGATCTAAAAAACTTGACCCAAGTAAACCTAGAATAGTCATCAACGATGACTTAGATGTATTTCTTCCCATTAATTCTTTGCACTCGCATTGGTCCACATAAATCCATATGAAGGGTATTAAGAACTTCCAAGTTGGTGTTTTCAGATTTGGGTTTGTGGGAATATTTTTGGCTTTTTCCAAGTTGACAAGCCAAGCAAAGATGATCTTTCTCAAACTTCAACCTAGGTAAGCCTCTCACCAAATATTTTCGAGCAAGTTCATTGATGGTACCGAATTTTAAGTGATTTAACCGACGATGCCACAACCATGATTTGTTCTTGGAGGCCTTAGACAGTAAGCAGATAGGAGAGGACTTTATCATGTCTTCAACAGAAATAGTGTATAGATTAGTGCCACGATTGCCTTTGATTAAATCGACACCATTAACATCTCTGACATAACATGAGTGTTTGTGGAACGCAACTTCAAGATCTAAATCGCAAAATTATCTGACAGAAAAAAGATTATGTCCTAGTCCTTCCACATAGTATACCCTGGAGATCACACTATCACCAATCACGTAATCTCCATAACCCATGATAGCACCAAAATGGTCATTCCCGAATCTAACTGTGTTTATGAACTTTTTTACAAAATTCTTGAGTCATGAGCGATCCCCCGTCATATGTTTTGAACAGCCTGAGTCCAAATACCGAAGGACGATCTGTACGACCTGCATTTGAAAACAGACGAATATGGAGAGTTTGGTATGTTGGATCCCCAATTTCTGTTGGGGTCCGGTTGGTTAGCATAAATAGAAAGTTTACATAATCATCAATTGATTGTGTGACAGTTGTAGTGGGAGTGTCAGTGGAAATTACTTTTTCCTGTTTGTTTTTACTCTGGTACCTAGTTAATGGTTTCTGAGAAGTGTTACTTAATCTCTCAGTTATCACAATGTCACTAGTACTAATGCTTTTAGGTTGTTTTATAGGCACTACTTTGGATTCAGTAAACCTAGTTAAAGGGCACTATTCTCCTAAAGTAAATTTCCTTCCAGTGGGTTGCCACTGAAATCTGACATTGGTAAACAACTTTCTAGTTGCCTGCCAGACTTGCTTAACCGGCTTAACTCTCCAAACCTTGTTGACAGGGGGTTTCTTAACAAACTTCAAAGACTTCACAACACATTTATCATGATAAAAGGACATTAAGCATTTGTTTCAAGTTTTGCAGACAAAATTAGAATTTGAATTAATTATAGTACGCTTATAGCTAATACTAGAATCAACATGATTCTTTTGTTTCATACTAGACTTATTATTCCTAGAATGGTCTTCTACGTTCTTCTTGTCACTCTTAGCTGGCAAGGTCCTATCTTTCTTTGTATTGCTTCTAGGCTTTAACCCGCTAGCTGGAGTGGCATATTTTACTCTTGTAGAAGGAATCATAGATACATTAGTCTTTTTCGATGTCTGTTGTTCAACATGTGTTTGTGAGTTATTAGTTTAAGTTTCACCTGGTTCCACAAAAGTAACTTGCTTTTTTCTATTTAAAAGGGCAGTAGCAATCTTTCTATCTCTTTTATTAAAATCTTTCGGACAAGTGCCAATGACATATTTAAGCGATTTTTGAGAGTGTTTAGTGTAAAGGCAGGCAGATGCAAGTGAGCTATCTAATGGTTTTTCAACCCTGGCCTCTTCAACAATCTAGCGAAGAGTTCCTACACTTTCCTTAAGATGTTTAAGATACTCTAGATGAACTTCCTTATTGTTCCTATTTCAAGGAGGAATTGGTTCAACATCGATAGCATACATACTAGGGGTAAGAACTTTTGGTTTCACAGGATCATGCATAGTGACGCATTTCGTTTTCCCTTTTAGCTGAGCCTTTAGGGTCTTAATTTCAATTAACAAATACATTGTCTTTTCAATGGTTTTAGCATGCGTTAGCTTGATTGAATCATACAATTCCTTGTAGTGCTGCTTAACTTTTTCGTTTTCTACCCTAAAACGCTCATTTAGATCCTGAAGGGCATTGACATTTGCATTTAAATCTTTGTTCTGAGAATCTAAGGCCTTGAAGTCAAGAATGAGGTCTGCCTCACTATGTTTCTTTTGCAAACGTTAAATTTTCTCTTTCAATTCTCTAATTGTATTACCCCTTCCTTGAAGCTATTCTTTTAGGTTTCCGATTACAAAAACTGACTCAAATGCAGGAGCATTCGAAGATGTCACTAATTTTTTGTTTCCAAAACGTTCCTTAAGATGTTGATACTTCAATTGCAAATTTAAGTGTTCCACCTCAAGTTTGGAAAAATGTTTTATCATCTCATCATGGTCATCTTTTTGAATCTTTTATGTCAGATTAGAATTTTCAGCTTCAAGTTCGGCAATATGTTTTTGTGCAACAGTGTAAGCATCATGCATGTCAGAAAATCTAGATACAGTAAGCACAGAATCTGTTGAATTATAAAATACATCTTAGGACATGCATGTAGCAATTAGGTTCTTATTCTCATTGAGAAAATTTTTTCTCTTAATTTCATTGCACTACTTATCAACAGCATGTTGGTCCACCTCAACCTCCATTTGATCAAAAACTTCTTTCATTTCCTTAATTTTGTTGACGAGAGCTTTTTGAATTCCCTCAAATTGTTCTTTGATTGTTTTGAAAAATAGGATTACCTCGGTGAGATAGCATGACTTTGTTTGTTCAAAACCCCTTTTCCCTTCAGTAAGACCCATAGGTGTGATCCTCTTTTTACAGATTTTATCAAATTCCGAAAAAAGTTGTACTAGAGAATAAATATTTACTTGTACTTGACTTTTTGTTGAGAGGACTTTGGGGACCAGCTTTGCAGGTGTATTGGGAGGATACACCATCATAGCTGTAATCGGTTTTGCAGATTTGGCCTTTTCTTTGAGAGATTTGGCCTTCATTTTGAGAAGATCACCAGACCAAAATATCTGCTCAGGGGTCAATTTTTTCTGAGGTGTGAAAGTTGCTAAATAATTCTCTTTTGAGTAATCATGTGGTGCAATCTTAACCTTCTTTTTCACACACTCCGGGTCTTTCATTTTTTTAATCATTTGTTTCCTAGTAGTCTCAGCTATCTCTAAGGTGTCCTTTGAGTCATAAACTAAGGCACGAGCATGGTTAGTCTTGACAATCTCATGACCATTATATAGAGCGGGTTGAACTTGCTTTGCTTTAGACAGATAAAAGGGGTTCTTGTAGCCTATTGCTACCCTATTGACTTCATCATAAAAGGAATTAGGTTTGCACAACATATGGACTGTTTGAAGAGACTGATCTTGTTTATATAGCTTATCTTCGACCTTTTCTTTTAAGTGTTTCATGTCTAGAAATTCTTCAAGGAGCTTATTTTCTTTTTGTTTAAAATCCTGTTTTAACGTTGATACTTCTTCCCTTATTAACTCTTTATGGTTAAGGGTAGAGTTAAGTTGCATTTTAACAGAATGAAGTTCCTTTTGTAAAGATTCTTCCATAACATTATGGTCTTTGATAATCATTCTCATCTGTGTATCAATCATCAGTTCTCATTTAGTTAGTTCAAATTGGGCCCTTTTTTCATAAACCTCAGCTAATTCCTTATATCTAGCAAGTTCGGCAGTTAGGGATGCATTAACAGTATTGTTAGAAGTGAAACATTGGGCATCCTACTCATATATATCATTGGTAATAATCATTACTTCATCATTAGGAACATAAGATACATCATTGTGTATAACTTGGTCTTTGTAGTTCTACACATACTGTTCATACGAGACAATATTACTATTACTCGTATATTCAGTATCTGAGTCAATAACATCGTTTGGTTGTACATCATTGTGTATCTCGTGTTCCTCATGAGACTCATTCATATTATCAAGACAATTATCATGCTCTTGTACCTCAGAGAGTGTGGCAGAATCATACGATGGACCAGCTTCATCAAAAACTAGATCAGCAGAGGAGAGATTGGCCATGAACATTGTCTGAGCTAGAGATGCAAATGTAAACCGGTTTTTTTTAAACTGGTACAAAAAACCGGAACTGGTTTTTAAAAAAACCGGTTTTTTGTTAACCGAACCGGTTAGACCGGTTTTCGGGTACATTAAGGTACTGGTTTTTTACCAGTTTTAAACCCGGGTTTACCCGGTTTTTTAATATAACCGGGTTTAACCGGTTTTTTTTTTTAATTTTTTTTAATTTTTTTTATATATGCGTTTTAAAAAAAAACCGGTTTTAACCGGTTAAAAAAACTGGTCAACACTCACAGTAACTAGCCGTTACATTTTTTTTTTAAAAACCGGTTTTAACCGGGTTTTTTCGGTTTATTAGAAAACAAAATACCCAACGGCTACTAGCCGTTATGCTAGTCGAATTTTTGGTTTTTTTGTGTTTTTTGATGATTTTAGGGCATGGATTGGTAGTATAAATACATGTAATGGGTTGGGGTTGAAAACACATCAAAAACACTCACTAATCTCTCTTTTTCTCTCTAATCGTGATATATATACTCTAATTTCTCAAATCCCTCTATAATGGAAAACTCACAATCACAACAAGCTTCCACTAATCCCTCCATTTCTACTAGCCATGTACGAAAAGTTTACACAAATGAAGATGTGGTGCGAATTAGACCAACTACGAGAAAAGGCGATGTTTGGTCTAATTTCGATATGTGTATTATGATCGATGGGGTGGAAAAGGCGCGTTGCAAGAAATGTATGAAATTTTATAACCCCGCGTCTAACACTACACTCCGGACTCATAAGAACGGTTGTAATGCGGTTAGCCAAAATGATACGTCACAAGGTACTATTGGTGCGGATGGTCAAGTTTTTATATTTGATAATGATGCGGTTCGACTTGATTTTACGAAGTTTGTCATTCAACAAGCGCTTCCATTCAACCACTTCGACAACGTCAAGCTTACGGAGATCATCAAAAGGAGGCTACAACCGCGGTATCAACATGTAAGTCGTACTACTCTTAGAAGTGATGCTTTTAAATTATGGGAAACGGCTAAAAAAGATATTATTGATGGTTTTCGTGATTATAAATATGGTGTTTCTATAACTACGGATACTTGGACCGCACCACATGGTACGGCAAATTCTTATTTAGCCGTTACGGCTCATTGGTTTAATCCCGAATCTTGGTTATTAATGAAACGGACAATTGCTTTTAAACTATTTGGTTATCCTCATACGGGATCTAATTTAAGAAAAAGGACTAATTTAATAAAAAATTTTACATGACACTTTAATTGAATATAATTTAAGATAATAAAGTTTTATATAACGATTTCACAAATAATGCAACCAATAATACTAGAGCTATGGAATTGTTAAAAAAACGTATAAAACGCTGTTTTAGATTCTTTTTTTCATTCCCGTTTGTTGCTCATGTTATAGAATTTTTCCGTGCAAGCGGCATTATAAATATGTGATAGTTTTAAGGATGAAATTTAGGGGTTTATTCGTAACTATATATAGTTCGAGTAACGAACAACAAATGAACTATATGAACTTTTCGTAAAACAATGTGTGAAGAACCCCTAGGACCTTGCTATGATACTAATACTAGGTGGAATACCTACTTGCAACGATGTTTGAAAATACATTTCGACAACTGTGAGACTTAAATGCTTTTAATGAAACACTTGTTAATGCAAATAAGTCCTTTCGATAAGCGATCAAGAATTGGGATCTACTAAATGATTTAACAATTTTTTTACAAGTTTTTAAAGTGCAATAACAAATAAACGGGTGTTAAATACCCAACTATCTCTTTAGTTTTTAAATCAAATTTATGCTAACGGAAAAATTAGACGAATTAAAAAACCTCACCTAGTCAAATGTTTAAAGAATGGTTTAAAGTTATAAAAAAGAAATTTTGTAAAATAATTTTGCTAATTTACCTTTGGTTTTTTACTTGTTTTCCGCCGCACTTAATCTAAGTTTTAAATGTTTGGAGGCGTAGAACTTTTTAAAAACAAGAATAATAAAAAATTTAGACTTGTCTCCTTTGGATAGACTCTAATAACCCCGACCACCCCAAATTATATAAACTCCTAAATTTTTAATATTTAAACGATAACTTTTTATATTTTTTTTTGGAATTTATGTAACAAAATAATGGGTCAAATACAAAACCCAATGTTGATCAATGTGGGCCGGATCGTCCGAAATGCAAGTGAACATTAAAATAAACCTTTATAATAGTTTATTGAAGACACTATAAAGCGTCAACGAACTCGGCCCCAACAAGCGAGTTGGGACAATATATGGGTTACAAACTTTTTAAATAACTTTAAGGCCCGAAGATTTACAAACTTTACATTTTTGGCTTGGTGAAAGAAAGGGAAATCCAATTTCCAATTTTATATCCGCTATCAAATGGCTCTAACTTATAACGTCCCAAGCTTCGCGGTAGCTTCCGAATTGGCCTTTTTCTATTAGCAGAAGAATTAAAACGGAAAAAAGAAGGTCAAGACTAAACCCCCGAATCCGTTGGAAGTATGTGTATGTTTGAAAGATTATTTGGACGAGTAGATAGGGAACAACATGAAACAACGTTGGCAGTCCGATACTTATAAGACGTTGAAGAAGACTAAGCAAGATAAGAAGTTAATTTTAAGGGATATCACCTCCGAATACGAATTAAAGATGAAGGTGAGTTTTGAAGACTTTAGAATATTGGAACACGTAGATGTGGAAGAATTTTTTTTGAAGAGATGTAATGATTGAGTATAAAAGGGTAATGGGCAATGCGAAGCACGACATACTTGAGGTACACTACATATGTATTTTCGGTGATGGCCATGCCGAAGCTCGAAATGTCTTATATATATATATTTTAGTTGTATAATTGTATTGTTTAAATAAAAGTTATGGTTGTATTTTTTTAGTATGTTTTTCCGGTGCAAATAAAAGTTATGAATTGTAATTTGTTATTAGAAATTGTTTCCGGTGTATTGTTAAAATAAATGTTTGATAATTAACAAGGTTTATTAAATAAATTGTTCGAACATAATTTTAAATTCCAAAAAAAACCGAACCGGTATAAAAACCGATTCCGAACATTTATAACTGAAAAAAACCGAACCGGTAAAAAACCGATTCCGAAAATTTATAACCGAAAAAAACCGATTCCGAACATTTATAACCGAAAAAAACCGATTTTGGAAAAACCAAAAAAACCAAAACCGGTTATTAGAAAAACCGGTTTTTTTAAAACCGGTTTTCTAATAACCAGAAACCGGTTTTAACCGATTTTTTTGCACCACTAGTCTGAGCAATAGGAGCTTCATCAACATCAGAGTCGAAGGTGTCACATTGATCAGCTTAAAAGATGTTGTCTTCGTTCTGAGCCATATCCTAAACTGGTTCCTCGTCTACCTCATCATCAAAAGTGTTGGTTTGTCCACCCGCAAGAAACAAGAGCTATTCCTCATCCAAATATACTCTATTTTCTTGAGCTTGCATCAACAACATATTTTCCTTGAAGTAGTCAGAGTTCTGTGGTCGCTTTGGCTGAATGCAGTTTATTGCTATATGACCAATCCCATTGCAGTTGTAACACTTGATTGGCTTTCCTTACCCAACATTTGCATTACCAGCTCTGTATTGAGCTCCCCCATTACCTGCAGCAGCAGCACCCCTAGCATTGTGTCCTTGAACCCTGTTTTATCTCCCCTGGACATTCTAAACCACAATCCTGCCATTCTGCACTGTAGCTTGATTCAGTGTGTTGGAGGAGGTTCTTAATTGATTATTGGTTTGAGGAAATTATGTTTTGTATTGTTGGGCGAGAAGGGCAACTTGTTTTGTTAAATTGTCAAGCAATTCATCAGCTGGAGAAAAACCTATATCAAGTTATGTATTATCAGTAAACTGAGGTTGGTATATGACTGGTGAAATGTATGAAGGTTGTAGAGGAACTGATGATGATGAAGGATATTGATAAGGTGAAACATTAGACACTAGGGCAAGTGGATCATGTGAGTGTTGGTTAAGTCTTTCCATCAGCATCTTGTTCTCATTAGCATGCAACTCGTGTTTCTTTAGGTAAGCATACAACTGATCATGATTGGACTCTTTCAAACCCTTGTTTAACTTGACCGCCGTCACAAATCTACCCCATTCGGGTAACGTGTTGTTTACAAACTTAGATTTCAGCTGAATTTTAGGCATGGTCATCTTGATGTGTCTCATGTCGTTGATTAGCTTTGTAAACCTAATGTAGTAGTCATGAATATTTTCACCCTTGTGTTGCCTGAAATGTTTAAATTCATCATACAACTGAGATTTACAATCATCTTTGGTTAATTTATAACCTTCTAATAACATCTTTACATTATCCCAAATATCGTTATCATCCGTGTTATGGTTAATGAGTTTGTAGATGTCTCTTGGTAAACCCTAAAGAAGGATATTTGTTGCACGAATGTCGGCTCTAAGTCTATCCTTTTTAGTTTGAGAAAGGTCTGCAACCACTTTGTCTTGTTCTGGGCCTAGATAAGGACTATCAGTACCTGAAGTAATCTCATCTCTGCATCGTCTCATCTTGAATGGGCCTTCATCAATAGACTGAAGTATGTACTCTCCATGATCTTTTCCCTTACAGTATAGCTGAATTCGTTGTTGCCATAACTCAAAATCAGTCTTGTCAAGCATGGGAGGGCGGGTATCGAAATCGACTGCTTAAATATCTTCAGACTGATTGGACATTTTAATTGATTATGAAATGATATGATTGGATCGATCAATTATTAATGATTGTATGTTAAAAGTGGTGAAGTGAAATTAAGTGTTTTTGTTGTTTTAGTTTGTTAAGTTTCAAGTTTGAAAATAGTTCAAATGCCAAAGTAGTCCAATAGTCTAAAACAGTGACTCAAACCGCTGGAATAGTAATCAAACTGCTACTCTCAAACCGCTATTGTCAAACCGCTATTGCTAAACCGCTACGAATGGTAGACCATTATGAAGACAAACTGCCAAACCGCTACCTAGAAATGAAATGGGCAGAGGTTTGATTTACAAATCGCTATGAGAATTAGTCTTCAAAAACCTGTAAATCGCTATGGTATCAAACCGCTACTAATGCCAAACCACTACTAGAATATAGTTGGTAAACCGCTATGAAGATAGAATGTCAAACTGCTACCAAGAAACCAAGTGGACAGAGGTTTGTTTCCTAAATCACTATGGAAAAAAATCTTCAAAACCTGTAAACCGCTACCTAGTAAACCGCTACACTACACGCCAAACCGCTATCCCTTTCAAGACTGACAAACCACTGCCAAATAAGATAGCCTACTGTGCTAATAGGACAAACCGCTGTAATAGTCTACGGAACTGACAAATCGCCAGAACACTGTACCAAACCATTACGATAAACTATACATAGAACACCAAACTGTTATGAGGAAATACGAACTTTTTCACCTTAAAACACCTAAAAATCACCCTTTTGAACGTTTTGACTTGGATTCTTTTGCACAACTAAGTACTATAAGGTTATAGCCACTATAAAAACATGAACTTTAACACAAGAAACATGAAAATAAATGAACAAGAACAAGAGCTAATGCCTTCAAAAACTCAACTTTTGATCTAAACCAAGCACTAAAACGCACACACAAACGAGCTAATCATCCCATGGGCTCTGATACCAATTGTAGGATATTAGATATCATCACACAATCGAATGGTTAGTGGATTAGTTGAACTCTAATGAGAGAAACAAAGAAAATGCACACTTCTCTAGAGAGAGAAAGTGTGTGTGTATAAAATGACTAACCACCTCTTCCAACACGTGGAAGAGGCTTATATAGTGATACAAAAACCAGCCTAAGGCCTCGGTAGTAGGCTTACACGTGGGCTTTAATACCCGACCCAATATCATATGTCATATGATTAACGTTTAACTACGAGCTACAATAAACGATAAAATACACGGGGTGACCGAGTCTTTTTCTAATATCTAATAATTCTACTACTAGATGTGAAGCTAACCCAAAGAATTGGAAGCCACTTGTGAAAGTAGCGTTCAATCCAAACCTGATTCACCCCAAACCATTCTTGCTTACATGTTACCGGATTACCTTTGTCGTCGTTCATTGTTTTGACTATTTTTGTAGTTGGAGCCATTCCATGTGATTTGTTAGTCTTGTCGAATTTCACTTTATATAATATATCAATTCAAGTATTTATTTTGGTTATTTTAATATGAAGTATTTTGTGAATTTAATATTGGAGGTAAGTATTATTATGTGTTATGTGGTGTGTTGATACTAAGAGGTGTGATCATGGGAGGGAGTACACATGTAAAAGGGGGCATCTATAATTATGGTGGCCAACATAATTATACATGTGCCACAATACACGTGGACTTGAAAGCATGATTACATTAATTAATGTTGGCATGTTGTGTGTTAGGTTACATATGATGTAATATGATTCATGATAGGATAAGATTAGTGGGTTATAGAAAAAACCTTATCCCTCGTCTAACGTGTGTTAATCCTACTCCTTTTATAGTAATGGCTCCAACTAGATAATGTGGTGCTTCTGGTGACAACGCGAATCCAAACATCATGACAATCATCGCCCAACAGTTGGAGAATATCATCCCACAGATTGTCACGTAAGTGACCAACAATGTGAACAACGCCAACACAAATGAAGGGAATAGGAATGGCAGAAACGAAAATGGTAGAAATGGCGGCAACAATGATGGATGCACTTACAAGGAGTTTTTGGCCTATAAGCTAAGAGACTTTAATGGAAAAGGAGGTGCGATAGTGCTCATAAGATGGATTGAGAAGATGGAGAGTGTGATGGATATAAGTGGTTGTGCTAACAACCAAAAGGTGAGGTACGCATCAAGTTCCTTGATCAACAAGGCCTTAACTTGGTGGAATACTCAAATTCAAGAAAGATGTCATGAAGCTTCTATGGGGATGACGTGGGAAGAGTTCAAGGCTATGCTTATAGAGGAGTTTTTCCCAAGTAACGAAATGGAGAAGCTAGAGTCTGAGTTTTAGAATCACTTTATGGTTGGAGCTAACCATGCGGCGTACACTATTAGATTTCTTAAGTTGGCTAAATTGGTTCTACATTTGGTTACTCCTGAGTCAAAGCACATCGAGGGATACATTCATGGATTGGCCACTCAAATCCGTGGAATGGTTCGAGCGACTCAACCAACCATGATTCAAAGTGTTATCCTTAAGGCTGGAGCACTAACTGATGAAGCAGTTAGGTGTGGAACATTTTCTAAGAGTAGTGAGAAGAGGAAGGAGGTTGTGGAGTCATGAAAACAAGGAGGATCGTAGACTGACAATAAGAGAGCGAAGGTGGGAAAAGATTTTGTATAAGTAATCCCTACTAGGAATGAGTACGCTGGCTACCATCCAAAATGTGCTAAGTGCTTTGCTTATCATCCTGAAGGTGGACCTTGTCGGTTATGTTACAACTGTCAGAAGCCAGGATATTTTTCTAGAGAATTTAGAGCCCAGGTTAAGAATGTAGCACCAATTAATGCTGTTAAGATGGGTAATGATCCAAGGGTATGCTATGAGTGTGGAAGTCCTGATCATTTACGAAATACTTGTCCTAAGTTGAACCAGGCACCTGGTCAAGTAGGGAAGCATTTGGCTATTGAAGGTAATCAGAACACAAGGAACAACAAAAATCTAGAAGGAGGAAGGGCCTTCAATGTGAATGCGATCGAAGCTCTTCAAGATCCTAACGTCAGGACGGGTACATTTCTTTAAACGGTCATTTTGCTACTGTTCTATTTGATTATGGAGCTGATTTTAGTTTCATCCCCACCGAATTCGTGTCTTTATAAAATGTGAAACCTAGTATAGTAAGACCTGGTTATGTGATAGAAGTGGCTAGTGGTAGGAAGGTAGAAACTGATAGGATTATCCGTGGGTGCATACTTGACCTAGGAAATTCCTTGATCACTATAGATTTGACACCATTTGGTTATGGGAGTTTTGATGTTATTATAGGAATGGATTGGTTGTCTAGACATAAGGCAATGATAGTTTGCCATGAGAAGGTGGTTAGGATACCTTTGTCAAGTGGTGAGGTACTTCAGGTTCAGGGAGATCGAACCCTAGAGAAACCAAAATCTCTTAAGAATACGAAATTAGGTGAGCAAAAGGTAGAGGATATCCCCATTGTACGAGATTTCCCTGAGGTGTTTCCTAAAGATTTATCGAGATTACCACCCAAACGACAAGTTGAGTTCCACATAGACTTAGTTCCTGGAGCAACGCCGATTGTGAAGTCTTTGTATCGACTAGCACCATCAAAAATGCAAGAGTTGTCTGCACAACTCCAAGAGTTGCAAGACAAGGGTTTTATTTGACCAAGTCACTCTCCGTGGGGAGCACCCGTGTTGCTCATTAAGAAGAAGGATAGTGCATTGCGAATGTGCATAGATAGGGGTGTAAACGATCTGATCCGAATCGAGTTTTAGCCTAAACAAGCTAGGCTCGTTTATTAATTACTCAGCTCGAGCTCGAATAAACTTTTATTAATTGGCTTGAGCTCGAGCTCGAATATATTTTTGTTGTTCGAGCTCGAGCTTGAAGCTCGTTTAAGATATTTTACTTTTTTTTGTACTGTTACAATAAATTAACTTTCAGGCTTAAGATGCTCGTATAAAAGATGTAGCTTGATAGGCTTGCTTATTAACTCAAGCTCGAGCTCGAAAACTCATTTACATTACAATTATAAAAATTATTCTGATACTCAAACTAAAGTTAATATATATAACTTATAAGCTCAACAAATATTGTTAAAAAACACAATATCAATGTTTAATAACATCTAAAGCTTAACTATGTTTCAAAATAGGGTAGAGGCTTTGCTTATATATAGTTTTTTCTCTTGAAAGTTTTCCTTTTCAAGCGATGTGGGATAAGTATACTAACCATGCCCTCCTATAATTTCAATTTCTCTTGTTCTTTTGATATTTTCAAACTTCATTTCTTATTTCTTTTTGTCAAAGTATTTCTAGTTAGCAAAGAAAAGAAAAGATAATAAAATTTTTATATTTTTTAATTTTAAAACAAAAATGAGATTGTTTGTTGCAACTTGCAACAATTATATTCAAACAGAGTATAAACCATGCATAGAGTTGTTTTATTTCTAATGCTACAAGAATGTGTTTTTCACGATTTCAAACACGTATAACAAATAAACAAAGCAAATACCCCATTATCTATTAATTAATATTTATAACAATATTCTCAAACCATGTGTTTATTAGAGAACTTCATTTTTAGGTGTTGCATCTTTCTTCAACAGCTTCCGTCGCAGACAAGGCGACATAAAATAAAATGAAACTAAAGAATTATAATTACATGAATTAGTAAAACCTAGTATAATAACATCGAATTAGTGTTATGATAAAATATCGAGTAAGATTAAGCACCTATAAAAATTAAGAAACACTATATCGCTTGAGATGTGATATAATCATCTTATAAAAATACATCGTTAGGTGACTTATACTTTTACTAGACGAGTGCTCGTGCACAACAACATGACTTTATAGCGACAAGCTTTTATAGTTGCATGATTATTTCATACGTTATTTTATAAACATAAGTTCAAATATGCTTCACTTTTAATCTTCATCACTTTCACTTTTATTAATTAGACTCTAAACCCTTTTCTGCCCAACTACCAAAACTTGATTATGAAGTTCTCAACAATCGGCTTTAGCATGTCTTCATCATCATTATCACCTGAGATGACAATAACATCATCAGAGTTCCAGATGACGAATTTAGATCGAAAAATGAATTGGTATTGGGTGTGGGATTGGGAGCGGGATAAAGATGTTATATAAACGAACAAAAGCGGTGAAAAATAGGTGTTATACAAACGAGCATGAACTAAAGTAGTAAAACAAATTAGTAAAGTTTTAGTAGCAATCGTGGATTAATGCAAGATGAATAAAAGTCTCGGATTAATATAGAGAATATTTTTCAAAATTAATATAGTGTGTATGTTTGAAAACTAGATGCATGTACATATATAAGATGCATTTAATCAAGTTAGGCGAATCCTATGTAATTTTTGTCTCATGCGGGTCAAATTTATTGCTAGTACTACTTTGCTTCGTTTTTACTTCAAAATCATTTTCAAAACTAATTGAGATGCATCTAAATGGATAGATATGCATCTAATTCAAGTAGAAGCATCTCAAATGGGTGGTTATAATAATTTATCATCCTTCTCATTTTAAGTTTTCTTACTTATGTATGCTTTTATGTGTTTGGCTTGTTTATATGTATTTGTATGCATGACATATAACTATTAACTTGCGACTCGAATCTCATTCAAAATCGTATATTATAGCACGCAACTTATATTATAAATCAACTCGTAAGAGTGAAATATAACATAACCCTTATTGGCTCAATGTCACACTCAACTTCATCAAATATTAAATTATCTTAAAATTTACTTTGATACTTCATAATCCATGATGTATGTCATGTCTATAGTTGTTATACGTGAATGGCTTGTTTATTAGAAAGAGTTACAATGCTTTCTGTAAGTTTATAAATCAATCTAATTTGATTGAAACATGTTTAAAGATCATTCTATAAAGCAAAAGTGTGTAAACTTAAATCACTTAACACTTATGCAAATAAAAACGCACATTCAAATGCTTTATATAAGTTTAGATAAGATAAATAAGTGTATTTATATAGATTAAACTTAAAAGAGTTATCATTTAGTTGTTTAAAAAAACTAGTAATAACCAAAAAATAATAGTGTACTTATTAGATATAGAAGATGGAAGTAAAAAAGAAAAACCCATGTTCAAAAAAAAGTAAAAGAAAACACATCCCACATAGAAAGAGAGAAGAAAGAAAGAAAAATAAAGAGCATATAAAACAAAGTATAAGAAAAAAAGAGGAGATTTACCTTCAAGTAAATATGTAACTTAGAAATAAAATTTTAAGATACAACTTTAATCTTGATAATACTAGAAAAATATATATCTATAAAACTTTAAAATAAAATAAGCTTAAAAACTTATATATTAAGTGTTGGCTTGTTAAGCTCGTTCGGCTCGTTAAGCTCAACTAGCTCGTTCGACTCGTGATATTTAAACGAGTTTTCGAACGAGCCGAGCCAAATATTAGTTTTCAAAGCTCGGCTCATCAAACTAATCGAGCAATAATATTTGTTCGAGATCGACTCAAGCTCGTGAGTATTAAGCTTGAGATCGAGTAAATCAAGCTCGAGTTCGAATAGCTCGTTAAAAGCTCAGATTGTTTACACCCCTATATGTATATACATAGAGCACATTATTAACATATAACAACCCATAATTTTCTAGTATTTCATCAATGTAATATCTACTTACTATGTACAAGTAATCAAAGCATATGTACAAGTAATATAACATCTCATTTGAATATGAATTCCCTCCAAAATAAGGTACAGGCCTTTAAAGCATAATGTATAAGTCATTAATGCACAAAAGTCAAAATAGTTTTACCTTCGTTTCTCTTTGGAATTCATACAAAATAATTAACACAAGGTACAAGTACTCTATACATTACATTTAAATTCCATTTACCTTCTCATTTTATGAATTTACAAGAAATCAAAACTAGAAACCCTAATCCGAGCTAGTTTCTAAACCATGACCTATTTCTTACATTTTACCCATTTTAACCTTAACCTACTAATCAAACAAAGTTGTAAACACTAAGATACAACATTATATATCATATTCCATCCTTATAACTCCAATGTATACGGAAAATAAATCAAAAACCCTAACTCGTGCGTAACATGAACCCGCCAACATTTTTCTTTAGTTTTGACCCATTTTTAACTCAACCATGCAATCCAAGCACCTCAATGATGCACCTAATTCAGCTCCCAAGCTGCATACAAGCACCTCAACCCATTTCTTGGTCTTTAAATTGGCCACATCTCTTTCTTTTTCTCCATATGAGCCGCGACACCACAAGGTTCTTCCACCATGCATTCTAGCTATCATAGCTCACCATACTCACATGTTAGCTCATACAAGTCACTCCTAGATGATCCTAATCACCCTCCCACCTGTCCTTAACTTGGTCACAAAGTTTCTTGGCCTCCAAGGAGGTTTCGCCCTATAAATAGCCATACATACACTCATTCTCAACTCACACCTTCACATCTTCTTTCTAAACCCTCAATTGAGTCTAAGTCTAATCAAGAGGAGTCCTAAGAAGTCCACAAGTCTAGAAGTTAAGCCAAGAATTAGGAAACGAAGCCTCGAGATCCTAATCCTAGGCGTACGAGTGAATTCAACCTTATTTCGACCCATTTTTGATCAATAAACTCAAACCCAGGTTCTAAAGGTTCCATTTTTGAACTTATACTCTTATAATGTCCTAATTATCATGTTCATACACTTGTTAAAGTTTTAAAGCTCAAAACCATGCGTGTTTTCCTTTTGATCCAAAACTGTAGCTCAAAAACCCTAAATTCGTGTTTTTGATTAATCTAAAAGCTAATATGATAAAATGTTGTTATAATCTATCCTAATAAGGTTAACTAACAATATTATAATCACTTTGTTAAGTCTTGAAAGGATTTGAATTAAAAACCTAGGCGTTTTCATTATTAAACCCAAAAACGACCCGTTTTGATTTCTAGCTTAACGAATCGTTAATCTAAACTTCCGTTACGTTAAAACATCATATATTAATAAGCTATAACCTGCAAATATCTTTTGGAATATTAAAATAAGCTTGCATGCAAATTTGGACTTAATTTGTAAATATTTTCATGCAAAGGGGTATATATTGTAACTTTTTGAAATTATTAACTACAAGGGCTTAAAATGACATTTTATCAAAGTAATAACTATAAGGACCTGTTTTGCCAAGTTTCAAAGTTAAAGGTTTAATATGTAAATACATTTTATATAAAGGACTAAACTCGTAAAAGTTTATAATCCAAGGGTATATTTTGCCAACTTTGAAAACTAGTAAAATATTATATTTTTATATTTATTATAAACATAAATGTTTAAAAATTATAAAACATTATAATGTTATTGTATCACAATACTAGGGAATTTCATGTGAGGGGTTCCATTTGGGTATTTATTTTGACGAGTTTGCTGGGTTTACGATTTAAAGTGCCATGGCTCCTCAAACAATACTACGTGGCCTCTGGATTATGATAGCCCGAACGATGATATAATACTCCATAATAATTCAATGAAAGATGATATTTATTATAATGTAAAACATATTCAATCAAACTAAGACTTGACATATTCCCACAGGTTGCGTGACGAAGCTGTTTTTCTTTCACTTGATATACTTTCCGCCCGAGTAAATAACATCGTACTACCATACAGACACACTTTCATTTGTTATACTTTTTTCATCAATCAGATTTCCCTATTCTGTTAAGGTGAGTTCATAGCCTCACTTTTAAATCTCTTGAATATTTCATAAACCCGTAAGGGGGATACATGCTTAAACCATGAATACAAGTGTTTTCTAAATGTATGCTTACCATAATATATTATTGCTTGTGATCTAAGTCCCTTTATGCCAAAATACCTCACTATCATGGACCATTAATCACTTACGAGTGAACACAAATATTATGGATAGACCTATTGGGATTGACGAATCCCATTTGTGTTAGCCAGATAGGTAACCAAACGCACTATATTTGAATATCATAGGTATATGGCAATTACCTACACCGGGGGCCATTATCTTTATATATATATATATATATATATATATATATATATATATATATATGTATCACAGCAATTTTGGTATATATACACCAGTTTGTGTGCCATGAGCTTAGATGCAATAAAGAACGCAATAACACACTATTAATACTGTTTTCTTCATAATAATTGTATGTGTTGCAATTATTACACTTATATAACAACGTAACCCACTATTGAACTCATATTCACACTATTTATTATAAACCTATGAATTCACTCAACCATTGTGTTGATCTCTTTTAGCATGTTTATCTCAGAAAATTGAGCATCTGGTGGCACAGAAGGACTTGAAGAATGGCTAAATTGTTATCATTCAAACTTTATGTTTCTAGATTTTGAGACCTCCTTTTGTAAAACTCTGATGAATAAATGAATGATAACTAAATTTTTCCAAAAACGTCTCTTTTGAGTCATTTCCTATGATTATGACTGTTGTGCTATGAAGTAATACCCGAGATCAGCTTCCGCTGCTATATGTCAAAAATGGGGGTGTTACATAACATCGACAAATGTCAAGCGAAAACTCTAATAAAATGACTCAATGTTATCCAAATCATTGTTCAAGATGCATTCCTTGTTGTTTAATGCATACATAATTTATACCCTAGAAACCATTTTGAACATTCATTTCACCTATACAATATTCATAAAATGTTTCTAAAATCAATTGAAAATCTCTAATATATGGTTCAAATAACACATACTTACTCAGAGTCCAAAAAGAATAGATGTTTTTTCCCTTTTTTATCACTTGTAGGAGAGTAGTATAACTCTCGAGACTCGACAACTTGCTCAATTACATCTACAAAGACCAAATTACGTGTTACATGTACATAATCTATTATGATGACGTAGAATACGTGAAATTGAAAATGCATACAACTCACTGTATTGACCATTTACTTCATTTTTATACTCAAATATTTTCTTACACGGTTTGAAACCGAAGACCTAAGCTGAACCAACAAAATCATCTATCCTCTTAACCCATGTCCTTTTATTGAAGGTAACCCGCATTGGGTTGCCTTTACTTTTGATACAGAATGTTGGATCTCACCAAGACCATTGCAAAGCAACAACTTTACCTTCATCCAACTGGTGCTTAAAACCCGAGACCAAAGCCTTCCGAATTATTGCTTAAATCTTTTTAAACTGAAATATACCATCCAAAGACAAATGAGTAAGTGCTACAACCAAAATAAAACACGTATTTAATGACAATGTAAAACACGCTTTCGAATACGTAGTACAAAATTAGTGAATACATGCATGTTCGTCCATGATGATCATTTTAAGATTGATCATCTTTGTTTGTACAGAAGCGATTGCATCCAAGTCCTAAGAATATGGACCAAATCGCCATATGTTTACATCTAAAAAGTTGGGGAAGTATTGATGGATAATTTGTTATTATGTTTAATTTTCTGGCTGAGGAATAATGCTCTATACTTCGCTTTCAACCAACCTATGGAGAAAGTTTGATACATACGTTTTTTCTGTATCAATGGTTTTATAAGCGCAAGTCACAAAAAAGAGGCAGTATGTATATACATAGCAATTATTGTAAAATGGAAATCAAGAAAAAGTTTATTTTTGGCAATTAGTGGGATAAGTAATGAAAGAAAAGCTTGATTGATGGGATTATTTCAAATACATTTATAAACAAAATCAAAATGAGTTATCACCTTTATAAGTTTCCAAAGATAGAATACATTAAACTTTAAATACAAGTTAAAATGTTTTCTTTATATAAGTCATGGTTTGTTATTTTACATTGACTAAATTAAGTCCCATTTTAATGCAATATCTTATCTTATACTATATAAGACTAAGTTTGGGGAATTGAATTGCCAGTATTAATGATACAGAGCATTGAATGAACAGCAAGATTAAACCAGGTTTGAGGCATGAAAAGTTATAGGGTTATGTATGAAAACCGTTTGAGAATTCATACAGCCACTGATTTTCTTAATTGTCATTCAATTACCTATTTACACTACAATGAATGGCCTGCAGGGTTTTAATTATAGCCAGTTATATGGGATTAAATGAGACGCTTTATAACTTACCTGTAGATCATCTCATTAGCCATCTATCACTGCTATTAACTTCTGAGGCTGTACATCTCATACCTCTGTGAATATGTCGATCTCTACTACATCGAACTCGGAGCCGTTGATGCTGGACCAACTAGAACTTAGGGTGACAGGTATAATTGTGATCATGATTTTCAGGATGTGGGATGTCAATTCCGCTACAGGCCGGTATCTTAGTACGGACTTCATAGTTTCTGATGAGAAGGTTTGTCTTCCTGTTTCCTGATGTTCCATACAGTTTGGCATATGTCATGTTTGGATTGAATACTAGCAAAACATGAATGCAGGGTAATTTGATGCATTGTACAACACGTGGAAACATTGCTCATAATTTCCTCCGGTTGAAAGAGGGGGCCATTTACTCCATGAAAAACTTTACCGTGCAGCCAAATAAGGATGATTTCCGTGTGTTGAGATTTTCCCACTTTATTGTAGAGATGGATGGGGATACAATTGTTTGCATGTCTACTGTGAGGCCAGATGGTTTCGCACATTACCCTTTCCAATTAGTGGAGTTTGATTCCCTTAAACCCATAAACAACAAATATTTAATCACTAAGGCTTTAAATAGGTTCATTAACTAGAATATGCAACACAATGCACTTTGGTGACAGTGCTTCATATACATACACTATCTACAGATGCTGTTAGGTACGTTACAAACGTTGGCAGGACTACTACCACCAGGAGTGGCGCAAAGACCCTAGATTTCCATCTCGCTAACAACAGGTTATGCCCGTTTATTTTGCAACTATTGTAGTTACATTTCTTTAGAACTAACATTATGTCAATCGCTTCCATTTTCTAAACAGGGGCCATTCCATGAGAGTAACGCTATGGGGTGGGCTTGGCGAGATGTTGATTGAGAAACACACCCGCCATGTTGGACTTTACCCAATTGTTTTGACAGCCTTGTCTGTGAAGCTTTACAATAGTAAGCCTTATTCTGTCTATCAGTTTCCTACTGTTTAAAATAACCCTTACTTTGTATTCGGTCATTTATTTCTTACGGCATGCATCGCAACTAGCAGATAGGCTGTATCTCTCTAGCACATCATCGACCATGATTGTTGATGACGAACAGATCCTTGTTTTGAAACAGTTTAAGAGTGATGATAGGTAAGCGTGTCCTAATCCTGGAGTCCTATTCTTAAATTGTTAAAGGATTGAACCGGTGCTATTTTTCCTATTGTAGTGGTATTGAGCTAGCTAAAGAATTGTTACCGGCAGATAGCATAGGTGCAAAGGCTGAAACTCTTGAAAACTTGCTTATGTGGGCACGTAATCGAAAATATGATATGAGTTGTCTGCCTCCTAATAACCCCTTATGATTGTGTAAATTTATTAGATTGTATTGATACACCACACGTGTTTCCAGGCAACCTTCCATTATGTCGTGAGGATTGACAAGATCAGAACGAAGAGGGGGTGGAATTACCCATCATGTGGTGGTGAGAAATGTAAGAAGGGCAATCTTGACTGCAAGCATGGCCGCTTTTGGTGTGACTCATGCCACAGTTCTGTAGACTACCCTGTACTTAGGTGGGTTTGCACTATTTTCCATGGTGACCTAACTAAACTTATTCCTAATTATCCACTTCTTATGCATATCCACTTTCCCAACTGCAGATATAGGCTTGAGCTCGAGGTTTCGGATAACACTGCCCAGATGGTTGTTGTCATGTTTGACGAGATAGCAAGGGCTGTGGTGAAATGCTCGGCGGGTTTAATTGTGGGATCAGATGAATAGGTATACTTTCTACAGTCAACACATGTTTACACTTATGGCTACTGATTTTAGGTTATAGGATGAAGAGGAGATGGGCTTCCCTTCAGCATTAGCAAACATTGTGGGCACACTCCACACTTTGGAGCTCAAGTCTAATTCGTATTATAAACATACAAATTATGATAGCTTCACGTGTTGGAGGGTGGTCTTAGAGGAGGAACTGGATGAAAGTGGGAGCTCCGGAACATTGGCTGGAGTTGGCGACCCCAAGACCGGTGTATTCGTGCCCTTGACTACAACCCCATCAGTGTCCACTCCATCAAAGCCGAGTGAACCCAAGAAATCACGTAGGTTTGCAAGTTCTAATTTACTTCTCTTAAATTACCACCTAAAACTTAACAGTAGCCTTTGATGACTTATGTTGCCATTACTAATTTGTCATGTATTCATTAGTTCTATTAGTAAGGAGCGCCACGATTATGATGGGGAGGAATCATTTATAACAGATAGTAAGACAAAAGGGAGCGACGTGGGCTGTTCATCTTAAACGGGGAAAAGGAGAAGGTATGCTAGGCTTATATCCTATACCAACGGTTTTACATTTACTCAACTCTAAAACTATACCCTGCATGTGTGATTATTTTAGGTTGGTGTTGGATGGCTCGGAATGACTTTCAAAAATTTAGGCAGTATGGATCAGCAATAAAGGCAGCGGGTAGGGTCCCAACCACCACCAAGATTAATGTTATTAGGGTTTTAAATAAATAGGCACCATCTGTTAGCCCCGTTGTTTGGGCAGGCATGCTTCACATTAGCAAATTTGCAGATGTTTCTATCATGTGGAATAATTTTAAACAAATAAACTGATTCTTAAATTTAACCTCCTATGTAATCATCCCACTTTGTCTCAAAGTTATTTCATGCTCACATGTTAATCAATCTTATATAATCAATCTGCTCGAACAAGCACAATGAAATGCAAGGAATAACAGTCCTAAGTATTCACAGCTACAGTTGTATTATCAGTGAAAATTCAATGTCCATATTATGAACAAGTTTAGCAGAACATTGTGGCACATTTATGTTTCAAACTATACCTATGGATTAACATGAGGGTAAGTATTCTAAAAACTGCCAACTAAACAGCCGATGCGAAACATTGTCTTAAAGGTTACTAAAGATAAGAGATATGGGTGCAATAAAAAGTGGTATCAATTATATGCAGGGTACCAATATGGCAAGAATGGTGTTCCAACATTAATCCAAGTAATCATCCGCATACACTTACACAACTCTAAAAAAAATAGATGAGGTGGTACCTTAATACTATCCAAATTCACAACAATGAACTTAGCTTCACTTTTGGCGTTCTTTAAAACATGCAATTTAACAAACCAATTCTGTCGGTTAGCGCCTACTAATGTGCTGGCTACTAATTGGAAAACTATATATATCCCACCGATATTCTTAAGATAATCTGAATAAAGGGGATGAGGTTGTACCTTAATGCTAATTTTGGTAGCTTTCCTGCTAATCTCCTTCTTTAACCACATGTACTTATTATGATCAACTTATTCTTTGATTTGTTGATTTATTTGCATTGATGATACGAAGATCTAATACTCATATAGCAAGGAATGTAATTGCAATCCTTTTCCCTGCATCATCTTCCAATGTTGACCTGATGGTTTTAATAATGTGTCAGGCTGTGTTTGTTTATAGAGTCAATGCAAACAATTGATTTGATATTCATATGCGTCTAATATTTGAGATAATTATTATTTTTATATATGAACCATAACTAAATGTAAAGACAATAGTAGGATGTATTCATTGATTCGGTATAAACCATTACATCATCATATCATATGCTAACATCATAACATCTCAAGATGAGAGTCTTATTTATTGATAAACATAACGTAACACCACAACTAATGAGACTCTACCCTGTTTCGTCCATCTCAGTTGCATAACCAGCCTTCAAACGCACTCCAACATGAGCACCAGCCAATAATTGTTCCAAAACACCAACCTTTGCAGAGTTACGTGCCACCATCTTCCTCATGTACTCTAAAGGCTTCAGTGTGTCTGCTCGCTGGCCAAGGGCCTGCAGTTCAGATATCAACCGTCGATCCTTCGTTATGCTCACCCTAAGAGCAGAATAAAGGTCACACGGAACATCAATAAAAGCCTGATCAGACTCTCGAGCTCGAGTAAATACAACCTTTATCTTATCTTCAAGAATAGCAGAACTGGCAGCCTCACTTAACTTATCCAATATATAAAGAGCAGCCATGTTTAAAGTCTTAAATGAAGGGGTGTAGATGTGTCTATAATAAGGAAAGCTATACCCGAACTACAAATTAAATAACCACTCCTAGAAACTCAAAAGTCCTTTGGGAAAAAAACTGATAGGACTTAAAGATACTAATGAGAATTAACTAAAACTCTAGAAATTCTCTAACTGTTTGCCTTTTCTAACTTCAGTTACAGCTATAGTATAGTTCATGTTCCATTTTCAACACCACACATTCATTTCCCATCCACCTGCTTGGGAACTCACACAGGTTTTGTAAACGCGATCTACTAACATTTTAAATTTCTCACCTAATCTTGCTGCACTTATAGGACCCCACGTGCAATTACATTGTGCAGTGAACTATGAATTCAGGTAGATTACATTTATCATCTTCTCATAACTGCAAACAACTTATATGACAACAACCAAATGATCTTTTATGTTATGTTTCCAGGAAACAACCATGGTGACAAACTGTGCCTCTCCAACATACTTCATCCAGCCATCACTATCAATTCAAATACGTTTATTCAAAGGGATGGGAATGTCCAAAGTGTTTGTTGACTAAAACTGACAGACATTTGCAATGCAGACACACGTAACCATACACTAACACTTCTTTTTTATGTTACTCCTGCTTTATGAACAATACTCATTAACAAGTAAAGTACCTATTGTTGAAATGAATCTATGGGTTTAGCAACATCATCCATGCCTGGAAAAAGGCTGACCAATCTCAAAGGAAAAGCAATTGCTGATGCACGTAATGTGGCACCTCCCGAACTAGGTTGCAAAATTACATGTAATGAGATAATTTAAAAAGAACCAAGTTAATTCCTATAAGAAAGGATTACATCTTTAGTGGTTAACTCCAATTGAAATAACTTAATGGAATTAGGAGCAGCATGCATATCGAAGAGAATAACTGCCAATCTCAAAGGAAAAGCAACAGCTGCTCCTAATAATGGTGCAACTACCAAAACAGGACGAACAACCATGGGTAATGTATTATTTAAAAAACAAACAAGTTCATTCACGTTAGAAAACATAATGCTATAAGTGTTTTTATTATTCCAGTTGTTAACCTTTTCCATGTTTTTTTCCCCTCAAACATAGGGAAAAGAAAAACAATACAAAAACACGGTGAAACCACCCGCCTTAGCCTCATCAAGTACTCGAAAGCAGTCGACAAAAAATATAATGAGAGCTTGTATGAGTATAATTTATGGAAGGTTGTTGGTTCTTCCAATGGCCTTGTTTGCTTCTTTCGTATTCGATTAGATGCTCTAACTGTGCTATTCAATCCTTGGACTAGAGAGGTTACAAAACTGCCAATAGCACACTTACTTCCTGTAAAGGTTAGTCGTTTGTTGACTTTGAGTTTTGGTTATGATTCATACTCAGATGATTACAAGGTTGTTATGGCTATCCAGAAATATTTTGACGAGTCACTCCTTGTCCTTGAAATCAAACACTTGGAAACTTATTGGACAATTCGATTTTTTGTTTTGTCATAACAAGCCTGGTATTTTTTACAATGTGGCACTTCATTGGTATGTGTTTCATAATGCCTATAAAGTCATCCTCTCTTTTGATTTATCCCGAGAGGAATTTACAGTCTTCCCTGAACCAAATGACAAAAGATATGATTCTTCTTTCACCACACCCGATATGTTGGAAGACCACCTATGCATATTTCCTCTTGATATTCACAATGACAATGACCCCTCCTCTGACATATGGGTAATGAGAAGCTAGAATGTTCAGGACTCATAAGAACTATTGTCTAATGATTGCGACATTAATTACGAGGTTATACATTATATGAATATGCTTGATTGCTATTCACCTAAAAAGACGACGACGAGTTTCTTTTGTAATCATAACAACAAATTCTCTGCAAGGGCCTAGCCTTGTATCTCCTATATATGTTCTTACTGGGAGACCAAGCCAACCAAAGAATAACAAGAGTATTAAAATATGGAGTGCCGAGGTTGGTTTTACTTTACAATCCTTTCTTTTGATACAATACTAGCCCGCATTGTAATTGTACACTACACAATTTTATTTTATTTACATTGTTTTTATTTTTATTTCTAATTCCCTTTAGGCTTTAGGCGTTAAGCAGCCTCTCTTATGGTCTACTTTTCCTTGCTATTATCACCCTCACACGGCACATATTTGTTTTGAGTCCTTTCACCAACACACTTTTACTTGCAAGAGGTTTTCCCGGAAGCAGTCTCCCTACTTTCGGGTTTACCCTGAGGTAGGGGTTAGATTTGTCTACATTCTACCTACCCTATACCCGCCCTGGCGAGATTGGGTATGTTGTAGCATAGAGTGTTTGAATATCAAAATTGTGAAAACAGAAGTGTATGCTTTTATATGTTTACGCCCTTTTTTCCTAGTTCTTCAATTGTTTTTTTTTTTACTATTTGCTTTGTATGCTTGTATGTTTGTTTTTCGTCCGCTGGTCTACTTTTCCTTGCCATTATCACCCTCATACGACACATATTTCTTTCGAGTCCTTTCACCAACACACTTTTACTTGCTAGAGGTTTTCCCGGAAGCAGTCTCCCTACTTTCGGGTTTACCCTGAGGTAGGGGTTGGATTTGTCTATATTCTACCAATACCATACCCGCCCCGGCGGGATTGGGTATGTTGTAGCATAGAGTGTTTGAATATCAAAATTGTGAAAACAGAAAAAGTAAGCAATGCCAAACTCCCCCCCCCTCCCCGCTATATGAACAAAATAAGGAATTCAAACACTTGATATTTTCTTTTCTTTCAAATGGAGATTTATGATTGGCTAATGTCTTGACCTCAAAATTGTTTGAGTCAGCAACTTAAATGCTTTATAATATAAAGAGAGTTATTTTTCAGATTGTTCTATTTTTTTAGATATGTAAATTGAACATTGATCGTAGTTGAGCCTTATATATATATATATATATACTTTTCTAAGGTTGCTGAAGGAGAGTGCCCACATGTGCCGACAAAGAGAAGGAAATTTGTTAAGGCTGACGAAGAGGTAAAAATGTGTATTTTGTTGTCTTTTATTCTACAACTTGTACCTAGTTTATAATTGGTTCTCCTTTTTAAACTTTAGAAAACAATTGCAGGAAAAGAGAGCGATTAAGGAATTCTATAAGCGAGAAGTTAGAGAGACTGAGAATTTGTATCTGCATGAAGATGGCGAGACGTAAGTTCTTTTTATTCTACATACAAGTCTTACATGCTTTGGATTTTGTTATAAATTTAGCCTCTTAAAAAATTGCTTGAAAATTAATGTGCAGCAAAATAGAGATTAAAGACAGAGGGAGTCACACCATACCTCTTTGTGCAGAAAGAGGGTAATAATTAATTATTGACATCCTTATTAATCTTTTAATGATTTTAATATCCTTTAGAATACACATAGGTATCGAAAGGCAGCTAGGCATATACCACTTAGATTTTGTCAGACACATAATTCAGATAGCTACCATAGGCTTGTATAAGACACAAAAACATGCCCGTTGCGGCGTGAGCACCTAGACAGAATCTCAAAAAGGCAAAACTTGATACTGGATGAGGTTGAGTAACATATACTTGTTCCTTTATATACTTTGTTCTTCGTGCCAAACTTTTGCCTTATACTTTCGATCTTTATTTCTCTTTTTTTATACCAAACATTACTAAGGCATGCACGGAACTTCTTCATTGAGATAGCACTAAAAGGGAGTGCTGCAGTATCGGTGTTACATGGGATTTATTTTACCTCTTATCATATGATTTGTCTATAATTTAACCTCACTGCGTTCTAGTAAATAATGATTAAGCACAAGTTCTGAAACTACTAAATTATCAGCTCACTCATATATAATTTCAACCAATACAAATGCTTCAGAAAAGGTAACAAACTACAAGTACACAACCGTAACGACGGATGAGACACTCATAATTGCATTTAAACCTTAACTCGAACAAGCTAAAGGTATCAATTATCTTAGGTACCAAAGGTGGGTAGCTGAATTCTTAAAAGGCTTAAATTCTCACAATTTAGTGGACTGTTTTGTGCTAGTTATAGTGTCAATCCAGTTGGATTTGCCTTACTAAGTAAATAATTTTTTTTTGAAAAGAAAATTCATATATATTTTTAGATTTCATGAAATTATAAGTTGGAATTTTTTGCTTAATTACAGGGCAAACATAAAGAGATATGATTATGCTATTAATTTTTTCTATTTGGCTTCCCTTCACACTTAAGTTGAGCATTGCCCTTAATGTGAGAACTGATAATAATGAAAATAGGGAAAATTGAGGGCAATGCTCAACTTAAGTGTGGAGGGGAAGCCAAATAGGAAAAATTAATAACATAATCATATCCTTTCATGTTTGCCCTATAATTAAGCAAAAAATTTCAACTAATAATTGACAAGCAAATAGAAAAAGAAACTGTGCAATACACCGTTGCATTTTTGCCATAAACAAAACATGAATATAAACAAAGATATGGAGCAACATAAATATGGTATTTGATACAATTTGTAAGCCATTTCATGTATACACCAACCTTACAGTTTTGATCAAAACTAGTATGATCAATATACTACACATTAAAGTTTAACACCAACCTTGTTCGTAATACTTGTGAAATACTTCTTCTTCCTCACAAAATGGTTTTAGTACTTTGTACACTTCCATAAGAAGGTTTGGAAACCAGCTACTGAAATAGCTCTCAAATCCTGTAGGAAGTGATCCTAACACTTCCTGGACTTCTTCTGAGAGTTCCCTGTAGTGATTAGATTTGTTTCTAATGAGACGCAACAAGTCACGTATGCTATCATACTTGTATTTTATGTACTGGGTGACATCTTTGAGGAGGATCTTATCTAACTTTTCGTCCTATTTACCACCTAAAACAACTGTACCAATGCTTTCTAGAGCTTTCAATACACTAGAATCAGGCACACGATCTTCGAAGTCTACATAATCACTGGCGTCTCGAAGAAATGAGAGACGTGTTGGCCTGCTAATGTCATTATATGCCTAAGTGTTATTTGTACATAGTATTTTAGTTTAAGTTTATTGGTCGAGTTATGTTAATTGATCATGGGTTGGAAAATGGGTCAAAAACAGTTAACCCAAACACCCATGTATTGGCAGTTATTGGTAGTTAAGTTAGTTGGAAGTTATAGACAGTTATATGTGAAACATCACAATGGTTCATGTGTAACTGCCATGCCTTTTTAGATTGGTATAAATATGTAATCCTAGTGTCTGCAAACATTCATTCAATTCCAATATAAATAAAAGTCCATTGTTTGCAAAATTTTGTCCCCAAAGTTATTCAGTTTTACTGTTTCTTTGTATTGTCTACACAAACACACCATGGTAAATCACAACCATGTTCTGAAACGTAATTGGCTTGGCTATGATCCTGTCCTACAAGACGGAACTCCAGATTCTAAAACAGTGGGTGATGATAAACCTCTACGGTTGTTGGTCTGGACAACATTAATTAATGCATAAGTATATCAAGCAATTTCATACCTATTTTCTAAGATAGATAGCATAAGATGTGGCAAAATAGGCGAGTTGAGGGTTTGGGACAGTTCAATCTAGCTGTGGCAACCTGCCAACACTATTTTGTCCAACTTTTAAAATTAATGGCCAATGTTGTAATAAAATAAGTATAGAAACTGGATTCGACTATTTTTTTTAAAATATCGGTTCATTTTAAAAAAAATGTCACTTCAAAGAGATCTATAAAACACAAACCAGCAAATTTTTAGGCTCATGCCAACTTTAGCTAGCATTAAAACATTTATATGGGGTGATTAGAAATAATGACAGACAAAACAAATTTTGAACCATTTGACACACCTATTGATAATTAAGTTATACTCAACAGTTTATAACACACTAGTTATCATTACACAGAGGGTTGTCTATAAGTTTTTGTATAAACTAAATTTTGGGAAAATATATGAGAAGGCCACCCAACTTTACATTTTTACCATATACGGCATCCGTTTATTAAAACTAACTTATAGGCCACCCAACAATATGTTTGTTTTCGTTTATTGAAACTAACAATCATATACTAAAAGTATACGAATAAGAAACTAATCGCAAATTAATAGATAGAGCACTTTCAACTATGCTATTTTTGTAATTTGACTAATAGAGCAGATTTCAGAGTCTACTTAGAGATGACTTACACTATGATTTAATGTTCAAGGCGTTTTAGATATTGTAACAAGTGTTATACCTGGGATGCGATGTAGGAGATTGGTGATAAGATCGAAAGCTTCATGAATGTAATCAATCAAAAAAGAGATATTTTCGGTCATTAACAATGTTTACATCACGCTCAAGTGTGTCACCAAACGGGTGTCGGCCACCAGTGATGCAAAAGAAAAGTACGCACCAATAACTGAACAGATCTATAGCACGAGTTTGTCGTTCGTTTTGAAGTTGCTCAGGTGCTTGCCAACCCGAACTTCCATAACCTATATGTGAATGTCATACAGATGATTAAGATTCACGACACATGTATGATTTTTGAAAAGGTGAAAAAAATATTATAAAAAGAAACATGTGGTAGAGCATAAAAATCAATTCTTTTAATAATTAGCATTCCAATTATTTTGGTTTTAATTTGTTTTTTTTGTCTATTTCATTTTGTGGATCCATGTATAGAAGATAAAAGAGAAATAAGGTTTCTACACATGTTTGAAATATTAGCCTCGGAACAAATATCTTTTTAGAAATTTGTAGAGAAGACTTGACTTGCCTGTTGCGCTCTTGGTTAGACAAGACATATCAGCAGGTAAACGTTTGCTAATACCCATATTCGAGACCTTTGCGGTAATAATAGACCTATCTTTGCGTATCAACATGATGTGAGGCTTTAAATCTCTGTGAATTATTCCAAGTTCATGCAAATGCACAAGTCCGCTAGTTGTATCCCTATAGTTTTAGATTGCCAACAGATATATAATGAGATTTTATACTTTTAAAAAACGGCCAATTTATCAGCATAGAATGTGTCCGACTATATAATATATATCCATCTCTGACTAACCTCGTTACTCTTAACAGCTCAGGTGAAGGATACCCATTGGGCTTCTTGATACAAGTTGAGAGAGTAACAAGAACTGTGTGAAGTTGTATTAAATTAATTGATTGTAAAAAGAGGGTTACAAGAGTTTAAATACTACATTATGGCGGGAAATCTATAGCTACAGTAACTAACTCTAACTAACTGAATTAAAGCTAAGCTACTACATTACACTACATATATACAAGCTATTGTTCATCAAGCTCCTCATCCTGTGAAGTCCTCTTGATCTCTTACTCTGTATGGACTGGACAGAGTGTTTGGCATCTCGTTTTATGACAGAATCAGGGTGTTTGGATCCTGGTGTAATAACTGTCTCATCATCCCCCTCGCAAGTTGGCAGTGTGTAAGGATTACACATGCCTAACTTGGACAAACAAGTATAATGAAGGGGCCTACTCAAACCTTTAGTAAGAATGTCTGCCAACTGATTTTTGGTAGAGACATATTGAGGAAGAATTTGACCAGCTTTAACTTTATCTCTAACAAAGTGGCAATCTATCTCAATATGCTTGGATCTTGCATGATGTACAGGATTGGATGCAAGAGCTATAGAAGAGGCATTGTCACATAGCATTGAGACAGGTGTAGGGACAGTGACTTGAAACTCTTTGAGAAGGCATTGTATCCAGGTAACTTCACAAGTAGTGTCAGCAAGTGCTCTGTATTCTGCTTCAGTGGATGACCTGGAGACCACAGTTTGTTTCTTAGATTGCCAGGAAATGAGGCTAGAACCAAGAAAGATACCATAACCAGTGACTGATCTTCTAGTAAATGTACAACTGGCCCAGTCACTGTCACAATAAGCAGTTAGGTGAAGATTATTCTTAGTAGGAAAGATGAGACCTTGTCCCATTGACAATTTGACATATCTGATAACTTTGAGTAAAGCTTTCATATGAGTGGTTCTTGGTTGTTGTAGGAACTGACTTAGTGATTGAGCTGCAAAGGATAGATCTGGTCTGGTGATTGTCAAGTAGAGTAGTTTTCCAACCAAGGCTCTATAGAAAGAGGGATCTGGTAGAAGAATTCCATTGTCAGGAGTGAGCTTTTTGTTTGGATCCATTGGTGTAGCTGAAGGTTTAGTGTCAAGTAGGCCAGCATAGGTGACCAGGTCAAGTGCATATTTCCTCTAGGAGAGAACAAGACCATCCTTGTTCCTTAGGAATTCAATTCCTAAGTAGTAGTGAAGTGGTCCTAAATCCTTGATGCTAAACTTGACATCTAAATTTGCCTTGAGATGAGTGATGAGAGATCTGTCATTGCCTGCAATGAGAATGTCATCTACATAGACAAGTAAGCTGAGAAAGGTGTTAGCAGTCTGAAGAGTGAACAAAGAGGTGTCAACATAGCTTTGTCTGAAACCAAGTGTCTTGAGAAAGGTTGTGAGTTTCTCAAACCATTGTCTATTAGCCTGTTTAAGTCCATAGAGGGACTTCTTTAGCCTGCAAACTGTATTAGGAGGGAGTTGTTGAGCATATCCTTGGGGTACTTGCATATACACTTCTTCATGAAGATCTCCATGGAGAAATGCATTATTGACATCCAATTGTTCAATAATCCAATCATGACTGATAGCAATAGCTAGTAATGCTCTGAGTGTGACCATTTTTGCAACAGGTGCAAAGGTCTCATTGTAATCAATACCTTCTTTTTGATTGAATCCTTTTGCCACAAGTCTTGCTTTGTACCTTTCTATGTTTCCATCAGCCTTGTGTTTTATCTTATATACCCATTTGCTCCCAATGGCAATCTTTCCTTGTGGCAGTGTAGTAAGTTCCCAAGTATTATTCTTTTCTAAAGCTTCAACTTCCTTATTCATTGCTTCTACCCATTTAATGTTTTTGGATGCTTGGTTGAAGGTTGTTGGTTCAGTGACTCTATCTAAGTTGTTTATGAGATGAAGGGATGTAGGACTAAGGTTGTGGTAGTTAAGATAAAGTGAGTAATGATATTTGGAGTTAAGGGTAGTTTGGACAGTAGACTTAGGTAATTGGTAGTGGTAGTCATGAAGTTTGGATGGTAATTATCTAGTTCTGGTGGAAGTTTTGGTGGTTTTAGGAGGTGTTGGTGTAAGAGATGATGTTGGTTTAGTAGGTGCAGTCATTGGTTCAGTAGACTGTTGTGAGGAAGTTTATGTTTGAGGGGTGACTGGTTCATGAATATTGGTGGACAGAGGTGATGTGTTAATAGGTGTTGATGATGACTGTGAGGAGGATGAAGGAGAGGAAATTGGGGAAGGTGTGGTAGGAGTGATAGGTGTATAAGGTTGTGGTGAAGGATGTGGATAAAATTCATAGGTGATAGGTATCTGTGGTTGTTTAGGAAGAGGTTCTGTGGATTTAGAGAAAGGAAATTGACTTTCATCAAATAGTACATTCCTACTAGTGATGGTTTTGTGAGTGATTAGATCCTAAAGTAAGTAGTCTTTCTAGTTATATAGGTATCCTAGAAGAATGATGGGTGTGGCTCTAGCATCAAATTTGTCTGTTGTGTGGTGGTATACATTGGCTAAACAGCCTATGGTTATAAGGTGATCAAGGATTGGTGGGGTGTTGTGAAGGAGTTCATAGGGACTTTTGTTGTTGAGAATAGGTGTTGGCAGTCTGTTAATAAGGTATGTGGATGCTAGGAGACTATGTCCCCAAAAATGGATGGGAAAATGAGCTTGAAAGTGGATTGATCTGGCCATTTCAAGGAGGTGCCTATGTTTCCTCTCAACTCTGGCATTTTGTTGAGGTGTATAGGGACATGATGTTTGATGTGTGATCCCATGTTTTTGAAGGTGTGATTGAAATGAAGAATTAATAAATTCAGTGCCATTGTCACTTCTGACTGTTTTGATTGTGGCTTGAAATTGAGTTTTAACTGAGTTGTGAAAGTTGTGGAATGTGGAGAAAACATGATGTTTGCTTGGTAATAAGTAAGTCCAAGTAGCTCTGGAAAAATCATCCATTATTGTCAGAAAATATGTACATTTGTTGAATGTTGGATGTTTGTAAGGTCCCCATACATCAATGTGAACAAGTTCAAATGGAGATTTAGCATGAGAAGTACTAACAGAAAAAGGTAATACATGATGTTTAGCTAAAGGACAGGTAGAACATTGAGATTCTGAACTACATGAAAAACTAGGAATATTTTTTATTTTCTTGATGGTTTGAAGAGATGTATGTCCAAGTCTTGTGTGCCAGAGATGAGAAGTGTTGATGCTAGAAAGAGAGGATGTTGGTGTTGGAGTTGTTGCTGAAGGTAAAAGGTAAAGTCCTCCATGAAGGGTGCCATGTGTGGTGTTGCCATCATGGTCCTGAAATACAAATTTATCCTGAGTGAATGTGACTGAAAGAATGGTCTTATGTAGAAGTCTACTAATTGAGATAAGGTTGTAGGTGAAAGTGGGGATGTAGAAAACATCATTTAAGGTAAGGGATTGGGTAAGTCTTACTAAACCAATATAGGTAACTTGAGTGATTTGGCCATTAGGTAAGTACATGGTAATTGGTGTTTGGAGTTTGGTGATGTTATGCATTAGGATTAGGGATGTACATACATGATCAGTAGCCCCACTATCAACTAACTCTGTCTTCATTTTGTTGTATATGATTGCAGGCCCAGTTTTATTTGAGGCCGCACATGGAATCCCTCGACTGGACAGAGATCGAAGCTGGCATCCAGAAACACTTGCAAAAATCGTACAATACCAACAAGGCTGCTTTCAAGGCCCAGCATTGGGTTATAGACCCCTAGATCGAGACTTACAATGTGGAGAAGATCAGGTGGGCACGTCCCGAGTCCATTACGGCAGAAGAGTGGGATAATTATATTTAGTTTTGGAATGATCCCAGGAACATTGCTTGAGCCGCTCAAAATCGACAAAACCAAGCAAAGAGCACGGTCATATCTTGACAGGGATCCCGGTCACTTGCTCGCCTTCGAGATGAGAGGGTAATAAACATTATAATGCTTTGGTGTGTTGTGATTTGTCGTTTTTAATTTGTTTCATCTTATATGCGTGTGTATGTACAGAGACAGAGCTCAGCCACTCAGGAGTACCCGTCGCTGATTGACACCTTCTTCGTGGCACACACTGTTAACGAGGAATTCACTCAGGATGAGGACCTCCTTATATACGTAAGTTTTGTTTTAAAACACACACTTTAATGAATTATCGAGAAATAATGTAGCAACCCGACTAATATATTAACTATCTTGTATTTTTGTCGCTACATAGGAGGAGATGAGGAGGCTGGAGGCTACGGGCACCTACACTGATGATGAGATCAATCGCTTGGCTAGAAGGGGTAAGCAGCGAGGGCACATTCCCGGTGTGGGTAGGGTATTGCCAGCACGGGCCACAGCCAGCCCAAGTACGCCCCCCCTTCCCTCTCACCATTCTCTTTACCATTTTCACAAGTACACTTACAAGAACAAGCATATGGTGCCTCAATTGCATCAATTTCATCTTAAAGACCCTTAAGCTTATGATAATAGACCTCTATAGTACAATTTGATTGTTTTAACTCAACAATCTCATTAGCTAACTGATAAATCCTATGTCCATCCAACTGAGAGTAATGCTCTTGCAATTCAGACCACAAAGCACAAGCTGAATTAACAAAAGTAAGATGATTACCAATTTGTTCCGAAACAGTATTCAGAATCCATGAAATCAACATGTCATTAGCCCTTTCCCAATACGCTCTGAGTGGTGAATCAATTGGTGGTTCATCATACTCTCCATTGATCAATTTCAACTTGTTTTTAGCACTTAAGGCAATCAACATTGACCTTTTCCAAGTTCCATAGTTGTCTGATCCATTAAGCTTCTTGGCAATGAGTAATAAGCCAGGGTGATCATTTGGGTGAAAATTCAAAGGATGATGAGGTGAATTGATGTCATCTTGTGGTGTGATGGTGGTAGTATCAGTGTTATGAGAACTTGATGTAGCCATTGTTTGACTGATTGTAAGGAGTTAGTTATGAATGTAACAGAATTTGGAAGACATTATGAAAGATTTGAGTGATTATCTGGATTATTGAGTGTTTTTGGATGATTAATGGTGTTTTGATGATTGTTTGATGAAGATTTTGAATATTTGGGTGGTGATATATGAGGTTTGGATGTGGATTGGTGATGATATCGAGTTTAGAAATTTGGCGGGAAATTTCAGTTGATGGTGTAAATTCTTTGGATCACCAGAAAAAAGTTTGTTTATGATCAATGAGGAGTCAGATAACTCACCACAGAATGTTGGTGGTAGCTTCTTCTGAATCACATTATACACGTTTTGAGAGAGTTAACAAGACTGTGTGAAATTGTATTGAATTGATTGATTGTAAAAAAGAGGGTTACAAGAGTTTAAATACTACATTATGGCGGGAAATCTATAGCTACAGTAACTAACTCTAACTAACTGAATTAAAGCTAAGCTACTACATTACACTACATATATACAAGCTATTGTTCATCAAGTTCCTCATCCTGTGAAGTCCTCTTGATCTCTTACTCTGTATGGACTGGACAGAGTGTTTGGCATCTCGTTTTATGACAGAATCAGGGTGTTTGGATCCTGGTGTAATAACTGTCTCATCATCGGTTAAAGTTTTTTTTAATAAAATCAAACCGAACCAAATTCAAATTATACATAACCTAGCCGAAAACCAAACTTGAATTCGGTTCGGTTTGATTTTCGGGTTTATCCGAATAACCCAAATTACATTATTTATATTTTTTTAGAATTTAGTTATATAGACTCTTAGTAAAACAAAAAGTATTTCAAGCTTAAAAGGTGTTTTTTTTACATTAGGATAAATTTTAATGGTTTTTTTAATATACAAATATATAAAACAAACATATATATGAACTCGGATTTCGGTTAAGATTGCCAAAATCATATACAAATCGAAAAGCAGATGCTTAATTCGATTTGGTTTGGTTTTGGCATATTCGGTTCAGTTATAAATTCGGTTCGGTTGCGGTTTTCGATTTATTTGGTTATTACCCGAACAAAGAACACCCCTATTATGTAACTTAAACGAGTTTGAAATTCGCGCTTCGCGGCGGGGAGTTTGTTAGTTGTCGATATTGTCGTTGTTGTGATTGTTTTGTTTAAATCCGTGGAGATAAAATATATGTTTGGTATATTTTTCCAAACTGAAATTATAGGATTCCGGATCGGGTTGCGTTAGTAGACGGGTTCAAAAAAGTAGTTAGTAACCGGGCCACAATGTTATGGTCACGTCAAAACGTGCAGGCCTAGCGCCAGGCACAACGCTAGACCCAGCGCCAAACACTACGGCGCTAGGCCCAACGCCTTTTAATTGTAATGTACGAGGTTTGTGAATCCGCGCTACGCGGCAGGGTGTTTGCGTATTGTGTCGTTTTACGGTTATTTGATACTTGTTATGACCCACTAAATAACGACTTGCTATGTATATGCGTGAAAAATAGTTATGATGGACGTAGTCAATCTTTGACAGATCAAATATAAGTATGTTAAAACCCATTCTAAAAAAATTAGCCCAAACCGCAAGCCAAAACCCAAATAACTCGTAAGCCCAAACCCAGGGCGAGCCCAAGTGTGCGGCCCAAATGCCTGATGATTGAATTGTTTATATAATATAATATATAATAGTAATTGAACCCACAATATATTAAAACATACAAAAATGTATAAAAATGATATTAACGTATGAAGATGTACAATAACGTATGAAAACTTAAAAAACAAACGAAAACAAATAAATGTATGAAACGTTGAAAAACGTATAAAATGTTTAAAAATGTATGAAAACACTATAATATAGTGGGCCGAGCCGACCCAAACCGTCTGGCCCATGACCTATTAGACGCATTTTCAAACATGACATATTTGACCTATAACCCAAATTGACCCAACCCGATTGATTTGCCACCTCTAATACATATGCATGAAGTTATTTGCTCGTAAGAATATCTAGCAGTAATTCTTTTATGCTACTACTTGGTCCGTGTTTATAAAGTACACCCCTCGCTTATAAGACATGTATTATTGTCCCCCATTTCTAGCTTCCTCCTAGAGATCCCGTGCTAACGATTAGAGAAAATGAAGTAGACGCATAAAATATCAATAGAGACTAAGTATACTTCAACTCATCTAGAGCCTCGAGACTATACCCGACTGATCTCGGCCCGTGTAGACCTCGCCTCTTGCAATTGCAGGGGCCCTCCCACTCGGGTCCCCACCATTGCAAGATCTTTTGCGAGATCACCGTTGGTTCATTATGCGTGGTGTTCATCGGTTTAGTTATCAGATTGTTCGGTTATCTCGGTTTAAAAAAATCTGATAGAACCAAACTGAATACAAATTATACATAAGCTAACCGAAAACCGAATTTGAATTCGATTCGGTTTGGTTTTCGAGTTGACCCAAATAACCCGAATTACATTATTTATATTTTTTTAGAATTTAGCTATATAGACTTTATTTATATTTTTTTATAATTTAATTATATAGACTTCTAGTAAAAGAAAAAGTATTTCAAGCTTAAAAGGTGTCTTTTTTATATAATAGGATAAAACTTTAATGGTCTTTTTAAAAATACAAGTGAATCACTACTAAAAATAGATAGATTAGTTTGATCGAGTTTACTATATTACTTTTGTCTGAAATTATTATTGCTAAAAAGTAAGAAAGAAAAGCAATAACAAATGTACTTTTCTTAAACTATGTGTTTTTGTCGGGCGAAAATAATCTTGTGAGCTTGGTTCGTTTCGAGCTTTCACAAACCCCGTCCCTCGTAATTCACATTCTTAACACAAAGAGCACTAGCTACCCTAATTCGTTTTCCTTGATGCCATGAGGAAAAGTGCTGCCACATAAGCATTTTTTCCCATAACATCAATCCACCAAAACACTTCCTCCTCCATAACACCACATTTCCGTCGTCACTAAAAAAAGCTTATTAGCGACGTATTTTAGCGACATTTTAATCGAAGTAGCTAATGGCGACACGTTAGCGACACGATCTTCGTCAATGTCGCAAACTATGTCGTAAGTATGTCGCAACATTTTTAATCGCAAATTGTGTCACAAATTAAGTTGCTATTTTTGCGACATTTAAGAACACATCGCAAACGGAGTCTCCAATTTCGCGACATCCAAATAGATGTGGCTAATTGAGTTGTTAACTTGCGACTTCAAAAAAACAAGCCCCTAATTATGTCGCATATTCTCGCAACGTAGTTGAAAGTCGCTATTTATGTCGCAACTTAATGGTTATAATTTTTTAATTACATCATAACCTATATATATATATAATGGGTGAAGACCAAGGGTGAAGATATTTTTCCGATTATGCAAAGACTCGATGGCTTAGATTTCTGATCGTATGTCGTCCTTGCCTACAAACTGGAATATAAAGACTCTCGATGACCTAGTTTTTATCTTTTGTGTATATATTTCTTTTTGGCCTTTCATAAAAAAAACATATTTATATTTTGTTGACTCATAACAAAGCATTTTAATAAATTTTCTATATAAAAAATTAAAAATAACAAAATTTTAACAATGGTGAATATTGATAAGAGATCAACAATCACTTTTTAAGTTTATCTAATACCTAATACTCCTAACTTTTTTTAAAAAAAAATTCACAATAATTTAAAGGTTACTTATGTAACTTTGTTTATATATTAAGTTAGTTAGCGGTTGTTGATATATTGAGGATAGGTATGTTTTTTAGACATTGTTCCTTACACAATATTTGACTAATTGTAAAATAAAAAAAAGTAAATAAATAAATAAATAATAGAACAACGGCATGTTATCAATGACCATGTGTAGGTTTATTCATAAATCTAAGCATGCATACCAACTGCTCGACAAAATGTCTAGCTAAACTAAGCAATGATTATATTCCTATTCTATGTCACAAAGCGCTAACTTCATATACTTTTGTGTGACTTTATAAAAATTATTACGTGCTATGGCTAGTCGTGACAGGCGAGTACATTATTCCTACCATTGAAGTGGTCAAAGTATATTTGAAAGAGTTACCGAAGGAGAAAAACATTTCTTCATCTAAGCTTAGTGAATATAGCCTTAACTACCATTATTGTATTTGTTTTTTAGGATGGTTGTTAATCATATCAAGCTAGTGATGGAGATGTGACGGTACATAGTAAAGCCTCACTTGTATTCGATCATATCAGCGTCAACAGGTATGGAGATCCTTTTTGTTTCACTCGATGACATAATTTTAAATGGCCACTGCTGGGGAAATAATGTGGAGTTGGTAGTGAGCCGATTCTGATATTGCTTCCCCTTAAATTCAGTTTGAATGGAAAAAAAAATGTTTTCAAATCTCTGTCATGACATGCTATTCTTTTTCTCTGTTTCTATTCGATTCAGAAATTTTGCAACCCAATATCGTCGGTCGTCCACGTATTGTTAAATTAAAGGCAAAAAAATCAGGTGTATCGTATTCTTATATGTTTTATTTTTATAAAACTGATATTATTATTATCTTGTCATCAATATTACATATAGTCCGGAACTCAGGACTTAAAAGACTCGTTTTTATGCCTGCATTTCCTTGACGCTTTATAATACTTAATCACAATCTATGTATTTTTTCCTGACACTTCTGCAAATTTTTGCTTTTTAAAGAATACAAATCGATTACACTTGTTTACATTTCCTTTTACAATCCTAGTACAACATACTCCGAAGTATCAGTATTTTAATCCGAACCCTACTAGTTTTGACCCGTTTGCGATAATACTCGTCCAAAAATAGACTCATCATAGGTAACTATTACATCTTAGTGTTACTATAGTTGTGTTACTTAACTGCTAGTCTACATTTTAGGAACTTGTTTCTCAAACCATGTGGTTTCTAGTGTAATGGAGTTACTTTTAAATCCATTTTTCAATTGCTCGTAACTATAGGAAAGCATGATTCAAACCCGTGTAATGGGAAAGGGTTTGGTTGGATTTGGGTTAAATTTTCTCTAAAGGGTCAAATGGGTAGTGATCTTGCTGAAATAGAAACAAATTGGAACGGGTCGAATGTTGCGCCAAGTGGTTACAAATTACCACATTGATTCATGTACACAGTTGTGGTATAAGGATGAATTGTTTACTTTTATGCCGATATTAAATTAATAATAAAAGTATCAACTGAGTTTGTTGTTTTCCCTTTTCTTGCAAGTTTTATTAAATATTGTTGTACTATTTTATCGTAAATTAATGAACAAATTAGCAGTGAAACCATACATGAATCCTAGAAAAGATGTAAACATATTGGAACAGGGGTATACCAGAACAGGAAGGGCACAATCTTCTTCCAACAGGTAAACCAACACTCCCACTGACTCCAATTTTTAGGTTTCTGTGTTATTTTGTTTTTTCAGAGGTTTTACCTCTTCATCTCAAACCATGTCTGCAAAAAGAAGAGGGTGGCATACTAAGCTCTTTATTTAACAAAAGAATAAGACCTATTGTTTTTTTTTAGAAGAAGAGGTTCGTGTTAGAAGAAGAGAGTTGAGAGAATGGTTTGTATAGAAGAAGAGGAGAAGAATATGTTAGAAGTGAAAATTTTTTGTCTTTAATTTTTGAAGATGTGTAGAAGAGCTTTTTACCTATATTCTCTGCCAAAAAACCAAACGAAAAAGCTCTTCCCCGCTTCAGACAAAAGAGGTAAGAAACAGGTAAACCAACACTCCCACTGACGTCCAATTTAGATAGAATGTCATTCCTAGTGGTAGCAACTCGATCTAAAGGTAGTGATCACCATTTTCTTCAATCGTTTGTGTTTTTAAACAATGAATGTTGTGATTTGGGTTTATACAAGAACAAACAAAGAATGTTGTGATTTGGGTTTATAAAAGAAACAAGAAAATAAGTTATTAACAACGATAATGTTCTATAATTTGTAGTTTCTTTCAATAAGTTAACATGATATTGTGGTCGTGGAATGACGCGCGACAGTAGTTGACAATATCCATAAACACAAAAAAAGGATGACATATGCGCATCTTTTATATGTCGTGAATTTTATGCAGTCTCTTCTCGTCGCAATAAAAGCTATAAATATCTCAAGTAAATAAATCTATATCTTTCGTAACATAAATATACAAAGAGAGCTTAGTGAAATTACTTTATTAGGCCGGACGGAGTGGAGGTGAGTTTGACAAAACTCACCTCGGTGACTTATGAAGTCACGCGTGAGTGTCATCCCACCCCCAAAACTCACCTAGGTGACTTCCACTATCATGGTGAGTTTCACCCATTTTTTGTGACACTTCGGTGAGAAACTCACATATGTGAGTTTGATAAATGGTGTGTCCCCTCTCTTTATATATATTGTATTTTAATTAGTTGTGAGTGTATGTGGGTATATAGTGGGGTATATTTTATATAAAGTGGGTATTTTAATGAAATGTGAGTTTTATTTGGAGAGAGAAAGCTGATGTGGCGCTGACGTGTCAGGTGGGTTTACCACCACCACTCCATCCAGCCTTACTAGACGAGTACCCCGTGCATAGCGGCGGGAATTCCTAGTGGTAAATAATTGTAATGATAAAAAAAGTTTATAGGTTATAAACAAAAAATAATAAAAGTTTGATGGTTTAAAGATTAAACATAATGTTTTGAAACCCGGTTCGACCCAGCAGGTTCAACCGGTTCTGGTCGAAAAACGGGTCAACTTGTATTTATAAGCCACAAAGAATTCCATATTACAAATCAGTTATCAATCACACATTTAATGTCATTAAATCCGGCTAAGATATTTTTGTCAAGTCATCAAAATTTACCAATCACATTTAATGTCAAGATTATTAGTTTTTAAGGCTTGTACATTTAGTTTTCAAAACTTGTACATTTTTAAGTTTTTCATCACACATTTAATGTCAAGATTCTTAGTTTTCAAGACTTTTACATTTAGTTTTCAAGGCTTGTACATTTTTCAACTTTCAATATCCTACTCTTTTCAAGAATGGGTGAAAAATGTTTTATAATGTAGTATAGAAGTATAGATATAGATAGATAAGACTTGAGCCCAAGACTAATTCTACATCTAAGGAGTCAGCTAATGAAGATTAATGAAAATCTAATCATACCAAAAATATAACAAGTCTAAAATAAACATACTAAAATATGACACGCCTAGAATAATTATGTATAGACTAATAATTTGTGCATGACAAATGAAAATCATGCTTACATTTGTCGATCCAATGTTAGTCTATAAAAGTTACATAACACGAGTACCATACACACGTAAAAATGTATCTTTAAATGTAACGTTTATTGTCGTCCTAAAATATTGATACGAGTAATTAAACTCGATACATGTCGTTGTTCCTAAGCCAATAACTGGATGCAAAGATTGCAGCACCATCATGAACTTCATTCATCACCCTTTCATGACCTTTCGGATAGAATATACCGGTGCGAAGATGCAGAATCCAACAGCTTTCTTCACGTTCCTCGTATACTTTATCTTGTTGTCGTGTCTTATGCCTAAATGATTGTAGTTCATCTTCATTATCATAACACTCGTTCCATCTATAAAAAAACATTTGAAAACATAAACCTTCAAAATATATAACAAAAAACCCTCAAAATATGTCAAATCATATAATTCTATTAAAATATTAAAAAATACCTAAAAACATTTTAGCGACTGTGGCGAGCGGCGGCATGCCGTGGCGGTGGGGCGGCAACCGATGGTGGTGGGGGTCAGTCGACGGTGGTTAGAGAAGAGAGATGAGTGAATGAGAATTATGTCATGGGTATAATAGATTTATATAGGTATGAGGCTATTAATTTGAACTTTCAAATTAACAATTAGCATTCAATGAAATTAATAATCACACATTTAATGTCAATATTATTAGTTTTTAAGGCTTGTACATATAGTTTCCAAGGCTTGTACATTTCTAGAGATTAATGCATAATTAACCAATTAGCATTCAAAGCATCCGAAATTATCAATTAGCATTATTACAAATATTAATAGTAGAATGGGTTGTACATTTGGTTTTTAAGGCTTGTATAATTTTTAACTTTTCAATTTCTACTCTTTTCAAGAATGGGTGAAATTTCCCTTATAAAGTAGTATAGATTTTCCAGTTTCGCAAATATTTAGAGAAAAGTTCATTTGCATACCAGTTCTACCCACATACTGAAGGACAAATCCTCACCATTCATTTGGGTTTGATCTAATGGTGGAGATTAATCTAAGATTTAATTGGTAAACCTCATAAAACATGTTTTTTTATTCTCTCTCTCCTAATCCAACCGGTTACTCTTTCTTCCCCATCTTAATTAACCCTTCATTATTTTTTTTCACTATAAATTCAATCCACTCACATCATAAACCCTAATTTCACCATAATACACTCACATCATAAACCTTAATTTCACCATAATACTATTATTCTGTAATTACCGGTTAGCATTAATTTTCGATCATTTTGGCCTTAATTTTATGTTTGCTGAATTATAAACATCATATTCATCAAATTCAGTTATGGAAGCGTGGTAAGCTTCTTATTGTTATGTTGCTGCTTTTTTAATTAAGACTTAATGTGATATTAGCACCATTATTGAGCTGAAGTTTGTGTCGTGATCTTATAATATGTTTATCATCGTGATTGATGTGTTCATTTATTATATACTTTTTAGTTTACATTTTTCGTTTTCAGCATGAACACAAAGTGTTCGATAAAATGCCTTAATGAAAACTAGGTCGGTATATGTGGTTATAGGCAGAATTATGTCAGAGTTTTTTTATGGAATTAACATCGTCGTTAAGCGATTATGGTTGGTTAGCGGCTGTGTTCATTGGTTTAGGTAGTCAATTATATTATGAAAGGACCTTGTACAGAAGCCTAGACACTATGCACTCGAAATGGATAGTCTAACTTTAAACTTTGGTTGCCAGGTGTCAAAACAGGTTTTATCGGTGTTATATACAATGAAAAAATCAGTGAAATTTGGTTTTAGAGCAAGGAAGTTGTACTTTGGCGTTACGAAACCTCATGCTAGTTACAAGGTGCAACTCTCGTACGAAAATATTTGGCAAGTTCAGTTTCATCGATCATGTGGCCTTACTTTAAGTTTTCTTGTTATTCAGGTCAGTTGTTACTATTAGGGCTGTTCAAACTCAGCTATTTTCTAATATTTGATATTCATATCCGAAATTTCGACTAGGCCGGAAATTCGAATTTCATAATTCTAAACTCCAAAAGTTTTTTTTATCTAAACTCGAACTAAATATAGCTGATAAGGGATTCAAAATCAGCACAGTGCTGAGGGACAAATACCCCCTAAAAAAAATAATACTTAAACACACTGAAGCGTTGATATCCTTTTAATTTAAATGATGCATTCATGTAAGAAATACATAATGGGAGAAGATCAAAGCTAACATGCCTTGGCTGCTTGACGCTGCAGTCAGTGTGGCGCTTGATGCTTTTGTATCCTCATTTATCTTCAATTGGTTTTAGTTCTGAACATTTACATCAAAGAAAACATAATCTCCGTCTATGATTACCATAGGCAAATAGTGAACTTTTTTTACATTTAATAAGCGAGTTTGTAATACTACAAATACTTTATGAAGCGTGTTCCAAACAATGATGACGAAAACTACAGTGAGTACTAGATAGGAAGGAAATAAGATTTGGTAGCTTGATGGCACTACACAAGGGCATGAACGGCGACCGCTTCTTGTTCCAATCTAGTAATCGATTACAACGGTAAGTCATTCACTCACTGCGTACCTCATTGTCTATTGCGTCCACCAAATGGAACACCGAGAGTATTAGGATTATGTAGATTAAGATAAGATTCCACAAATTGAGTGCTCAGTAGGTGGTGGTATATGTTAAATTTGATATTCTGTCTGTTAACCATTTTATTATGATTTGATCATTAAAATTTATAATTGCCCTAATGCCTTTCCACTTACATCAATTTTATGTCGCCATTCCTTTCTAAATGACTAACTCCTTTAGAAATTCAATGTGTTTGTCTGTCATCGAGCTTCAACTATTACTACCAGATTATAAGAACATTAAAACAAAGACACTTTGTTTTAAGTTTATAGGATGCCGTTGTGCTCAATCTAATCGAGCTCAAAATGGATCTAAGTAAAAACAAATCCTTTTTTGTACTCTTTCAAATACAAAATATATAAAATTAATATATAAAAAAAATTCTTATTCGGGTAAATCGGGTCGACCCGAACCTGAGTTAGCTAACATTTTAACCCGATACCCGACTCTATTTAGTATTTAGGGTACTCGGGCTGACCCGAATAAAAATTTGGACTCGACTAACCCGGCCTGAATATGCTTAAAAATTTCAACGCGCCGCCCCTATAACTCTCATTATATGACATGTCTAATATCACTTGTGATATTTCATAAACTTAGTTAATGTCTAATATCACTTGTGATATTTGTTATATGATATGTCTAATATCACTTGTGATATTTGTTATCTGACATGTCTAATATCACTTATGATATTTCATAAACATAGTTAATATTTAATATCACTTGTGATATTTCAAAAACAAATAAGTATGCTTTTTAAGCTTTAGTATCATATGTGATATTTCATTGCTTTGTGTATTTTTTTATATATTATCACCTATGTGTTTTCTAATATTTTTATACTTTTCAGGTACTAGATGGTTTTTGTGTCTTTCACCGCAATAGACAAGCACAAGAAATATTTTACTGTCGGAAGGCTACTTAAGAATGAAACTTGCTCAAAAGTTGTGTTTTTTTTGAAATTTTTAACATGTAATCAATCTTATCTATCACTTGTGATACTATACTCTTAGTAGGAACAAAAAGGGTTAAACCTCGTTAGGTGAATTTTTATTTTTCTCAAAAGCAATGCTAAACTAAAGCAACAATCGTTTGATTTTAAGAATATGTTAAGTTTTTATGTTCATGGTTTGCTTCTTTTTTATTCATTTTGGTATTTCTAAGTGACACTTGTTTATCAGTTGTGATATAACATTGTGTCAAAGTTGAAAAGTATTTAAATGGTCTGTCTTAGTCATTTTACAATAATATCTCATGTGATAAATTAATAGAATGTGAAATCATTCACTTTATTGTAATATCTTAGGTGATATAGCCAGACATGAATGATGTCATTGTTTTATCACATGTGATATTACTCATATGTATTATACTCCAGACATGAGTGACTCTTCATTTATTATCATTTGTGGTAATATACTTCATTTATTTATACCTTAGTTTATCATATGTGATCATTAATTAAATGGAAAAACATACAACATCCTAGTTACACATTACTTGATTATCACAAGTGATAATACATTAAAATGTACTACAGTGAGTACTAGATAGGAAGGAAATAAGATTTGGTAGCTTGATGGCACTACATAAGGGCATGAACAGGCGACGCTTTCTTGTTCATTCAAAGTATGACGGATTACAGCGGTAAGCCATTCACTCACTGTGTACCTCATCATCTATTGCGTCCACCAAATAGAACACCGAGAGTGTTAGGATTATGTAGATTAAGATAAGATTCCACAAATTGAGTGCTCAGTAGGTGGTGGTATATGTTGAATTTGATATTCTGTTTGTTAGGGCTTTTGTGTTATTCGTTTTTAGGGTTTCTCTATTGACGACTGCGTTAGGGTTCTTATTGCGTGTTCTTGCTGCTCTAATCTACCTTGGGTTTGTTCGCTGGTTGTTTTTCTTGGTATTGGTTCTTTCTTGGTGGATGTGTGTTTATTTGTGATGTGATTAGAGCTGGTATGAGTAACTTTAAGGGAGGAGGAGATAAAGGGGTCGTCCCTTGAAATCGATCTTGAAGAAAACTACTTGCTCGCCTCATGTTAACGAGGCTGGTGATGCGTTGAATACAGGTGGTAGTATTAACGATCAGCCTAAATCTTTGGGTACTGTTGGCAAGGCTGCATATAACCTAAGATCGAGTGTGATCAATGTTGATGGGAGGGTTTTGGACGTAAATGGAAAACCTATGAAGGTACGCAGGAAAGTAGCGATTGTTAGTAACATAGATGAAGAGATGGCTGTTGCATACACTGTTGGTTGTGAAAATGGGGACACAGATATAGATAACGCGACCAATGCTACAAGTGGTAGCCATAAAATGGACGACAATTGCACTAATATTGCTGGTCATACAGAACCATCAAGTAATGAAGATGTGAGCCAAGCAACAAGTGGTCATGGTATTAATGATGTCGGAAGTGATGATGGAAACAAAGCGGCTGATCCGAAGCCGATGTCATTTGCTAGCGTTGTCAATTATGAGCAAGTGTGTAAAAAGATTAATTTTTGAGCTCTTGTTAATGAGGAGAGGGTGGATAATCATGACACGGTTCTTCCGAAATATGCTATTGATAACGTTAAAAAAAGGTATGAAAACCCTCTTGTTGGGTTTTTCGTTGGTAAAAGCCTAGCATTTCCTATTGTTCAAAATTATGTCAATAACACGTGGGGTAAATTTGGCTTGGAAAAAATAACGAGGAATGACGATGGAGTATTCCTTTTTAAATTTGCTTCGAAAGGTGGTTTGGATCAAGTTCTCGAACGTGGTCCGTGGATGATTAGGAAATCGCCACTTATCCTATCCAAATGGACACCTAATGTTCCATTGACGAGAAATGAAGTCACTTAGGTACCGGTATGGATTAAATTGTGTAATATTCCTTTAGTAGCATACTCGGAGGATGAGTTGAGTTTGATTGCTACCCAATTTAAGAAACCTATTATGTTTGATGCATTTATGAGTTCAATGTGTAGTGATTCTTGGGGTCGTATCAGCTATGCTCGGGCTCTTATTAAAATAAGTGCGGATACTAATCTAAAGAAGGAGGTTAGTATGGCCATTCCTATTGAGGATGGGGAAGGGTATACTAGAGAAGTAATTAGTGTGGAATATGAGTGGAGACCGCCTCACTACATTGATTATAAAATGTTTGGGCATTTTCTAGATACATGCCCAAAGACCATTAGTGAACCGGCTGCCACTATGGATAATCATGGGGATGGTTTTACCGAAGTCAAAAGTAGGAAAACCAATGGAAAACTGGCTGATCATAAGGCTAAAATGAGTCATATTAGTGGTATTCGGATTAATAAGCCCAAACCAAACTTCCATCGGCCGAAACCGGCTAAGGAAAACGATCATGGAAAAGGTGCTTCATCGATGACAAAAGAGTGCGGGACTAATGGTTCGAATAATATAAAGAGTAGAGTGAACTCTTTTGAGTCTTTAAACTCGTTGTACGAGGATGGAAATGTGGATCATATCGCAAAGGAGGTTAACGAGGGCTTATCTTGTAAATCTGGTTCATCTAGGGGTGTTAGTGGTGAGTCTAACTCAATGGATGGCATGGATAGTTTTATCTCCTCGTGTGGTGGCGATCAAGACCTGGAAGAAGATGAGGTGTATGATTATGATGGTTACGAGACTCGGTTTGGTGATCAGTTTGATATCCGTCTCAAGGGGTGTAATAGGAAGTAGTCTTTATTTCTATCTTGTTTGTTCATAAGATTGGCATGTCAATCTTATGTAGTGGTTAGGTAGTAGCATTGTTGATGCTTGTTTGTTTCCTATGTAATGGGCTGAGATGAGGGACTTCACTCTCATCCTTTGTACTTAAACGTCTTTTTTGGAGTAATATATTTTACCGAGGTAACTCCCTTTACCCAAAAAAGATATTATGTCTGTTAACCATTTTATTATGATTTGATCATTAAAATTTAAAATTACCTATTGCCTTTCCACTTTACTTCATTTTATGTCGCCATTCCTTTCTAAATGACCAACTCCTTTAGAAATTCAATGTGTTTGTCTGTCATCGAGCTTCAACTATTACTACCAGATTATAAGAACATTAAAACAAAGACTCTTTGTTTTAAGTTTACAGGATGCCGTTGTGCTCAATCTAATCTAGCTCAAAATGGATATAAGTAAAAAAATCCTTTTTTGTACTCTTTCAAATACAAAATATATAAAATTAATATTAAAAAAATCCTTATTCGGGTAAATCGGGTCGACCCAAACCCGAGTTAGCTAAAACATTTTAACCCAATACCCGACCCTATTTAGTATTCAGGGTACTCGGGCTGACCCGAATAAAATTTTGGACTCGACTAACCCGACCCGAATATGCTTAAAAATTTCAACGCGTCGCCCCTATAACTCTCGTTATATGACGTGTCTAATATCACTTGTGATATTTCATAAACTTAGTTAATGTCTAATATCACTTGTGATATTTGTTATATGATATGTCTAATATCACTTGTGATATTTGTTATCTGACATGTCTAATATCACTTATGATATTTCATAAACATAGTTAATATTTAATATCACTTGTGATTTTTCAAAAACAAATAAGTATGCTTTTTAAGATATGTGATATTTCATTGCTTTGTGTATTTTTTTTTATATTATCACCTATGTGTTTTCTAATATTTTTATACTTTTCAGGTACTAGATGGTTTTTGTCAAAAACAAATAAGTATGCTTTTTAAGATATGTGATATTTCATTGCTTTGTGTATTTTTTATATATTATCACCTATGTGTTTTCTAATATTTTTATACTTTTCAGGTACTAGATGGTTTTTGTGTCTTTCACCGCAATAGACAAGCACAAGAAATATTTTACTGTCGGTTCAAGGCTACTTAAGAATGAAACTTGCTCAAAAGTTGTGTTTTTTTTTGAAATTTTTAACATGTAATCAATCTTATCTATCACTTGTGATACTATACTCTTAGTAGGAATAAAAAGGGTTAAACCTCGTTAGGTGAATTTTTATTTTTCTCAAAAGCAATGCTAAACTAAAGCAACAATCGTTTTATTTTAAGAATACGTCAAGTTTTTATGTTCATGGTTTGCTTCTTTTTTATTCATTTTGGTATTTCTAAGTGACACTTGTTTATCAGTTGTGATATAACATTGTGTCAAAGTTGAAAAGTATTTAAATGGTCTGTCTTAGTCATTTTACAATAATATCTCATGTGATAAATTAATAGAATGTGAAATCATTCACTTTATTGTAATATCTTAGGTGATATAGCCAGACATGAATGATGTCCATTTTTGCTCATTTTATTGTTTTATCCCATGTGATATTACTCATATGTATTATACTCCAGACATGAGTGACTCTTCATTTATTATCATTTGTGGTAATATACTTTATTCATTTATACCTTGATTTATCATATGTGATAATTAATTAAATGGGAAAAACATACAGCATCCTAGTTACACATTACTTTATCACAAGTGATAATACATTAAAATGAGCAATATATTCAAGTCACAAACTAATTAAAACAAAAGATTTTGTTGAACATACTATTTAACAAATAAGTTTATGTATATATCACTTGTGATATTATACCTAGTATTTAGGGGTTTAGAGATTTTGGTATAGGGTTTAGTGGTTAGGGTTTAGGGTTTTTGGTATAGGGATTAGTGGTTAGGGAGGAGGGTTTAGAGTTTTTGGCATAGAGTTTAGTGGTTAGGGGTTTAGAGTTTTGGTATAGGGTTTAGTGGGTAGATGTTTAGGGTTTTTGGTATAGGGTTTAGTGGTTAGGGGTTTAGGGTTTTTGGTATAGGTTTTAAAGTTTATGTATATATCACTTGTGATATTATACCTAGTAGTTAGAGGTTTAGGGTTTTTGATATGAGGTTTAGTGGTTAGGGGTTCAGGGTTTTTGGTATAGGGTTTAACAATTAGGAGTTTAGGGTTTTTAGTATATATTTTAAAGTTTATGTATATATCACTTGTGATATTATACATAATGGTTAGGGGTTTAGGGTTTTTGGTAAAGGGTTTAGTGGTTAGGGGTTTAGGGTTTTTGGTATAAATTTTAAAGTTTATATATATCACTTGTGATATTATACCCAGTGGTTAGGGGTTTAGGGTTTTGGTATAGGGTTTAGTGGTTAGTTGTTTAGGGTTTTGGTATACGGTTTAGTGGTTAGTTGTTTAGGGTTTTTGGTATAGGATTTAATGGTTAGGGGTTTAGGGTTTTGGTATAGGTTTTAAAGTTTATGTATCACTTGTGATATTGTACCTAGTGGTTAGGGGTTTAATATTTTTGTTATGGGGTTGCGTGGTTAGGTGTTTAGGGCTTTTGGTATAGGTTTTAAAGTTTATTTATATATCACTTGTGATATTATACCTAGTGGATAGTGATTTAGAGTTTTTGGTATATGATTTCTAATTGCAGAATAAATACATAGCAGTAAGATTTTACATCTAGACAAGCACAAGCATCAGATTTTCGTGATCTCAACCACGCATAGATATGATTATAGTACACGCTTGTTGTGTAAAGCTGTGTTTGATTTTTAGTACCACGTTCCATTTTATAGAATCAGGCCAACAAAGTTGATTTGCACAACAGACTTATGAAGTGGATTAGGAAATTATAAAATGAATAGGATTGATTAATAAGGTAAATAATAGGATCAACAATGATCAAATGAATGAATTATTGAAATAAAATGGATTGATTATGAATAAAATTGAAGGTATTTAGGAAACGTGAAACCGTATTCCCAAATCCCCAAATTCGCCCGTAGTTAGTGTGTGATTAAAAATCACAATTTTGGGATTGAATTTACAATGAAAAAAAAATAATGAAGTGTAAATTGAGATGGGGAAGAAACAGTAATCGGTTGGATCAAGAGAGAATAAAAAAACATGTTTTTATTATGTTTAACCAATTAAATCTTAGATTAATCATCACAATTAGATCAAATCCAAATGAATGGTGGGGATTTGTCCCTCGATATGTGGGTAGAAACTTGTCCTCAAATGAACTTTTCTCATTAATCTTGTATTGACCCATTTCCAAATCATATACTGATGGTAAATTTATACTTGACTCTGAGAAGAAATACTAAGATCCAGTCTCATTAGCTTTAACAGGTGATAAAGTAATAACATATGAGTAATATCACATGTGATAAAGAAATACTAAGAAATACTAAGATCTAGTCCTATTTCCAAATCATATACATATGAGTAATATCACAGGTGATAAAGTTATAACATGAGCAAAAATAGACATTATTCATGTCTGGCTATATCACCTGGAATATTACTCTAAAATGACAAATTTTACATTTTATTACTTTATCACATGAGATATTACTCTAAAGTGACTAAGACAGACCTTTAAATACCTTTCAACTTTGATACAATGTTATATCACAAGTGATAAATAAGTGTCACTTACAAATATAAAAATAAATAAAAAGGAAGCAAACTATTAAAATAAAAACTCGACTATTCTCAAAACCAAACAAATGTTGCATTAGTTTAGCATTGCTTTTAAGCAAAAGGGAAAAGGAAATGAACAAGTTATTATGTATATTGTCATAAGGTAGGCTGAGCAACGGGTCAAACACGACTCGAACCGACCAAACCCGATCCAAACCAAAACCCGACTTTGAGGAAAACGTGAACCGAAAACTAAACCGAAGTTAGCCTAGCGAAACCGGCTTAGATAGTTTAAATTTATTTTTTTGGTTGACATGACCGAAACCGAACCAAGCAAATACACAAAGATGACTTGTACATGTATTGAGCAAAACACATTTTCTATGGTCCACAACATCTATAAGTACATTTTTAAATTAAAGATTATACCAGCATACTAATAGATAAGCAAGCGGTTTAATATTAAAGATTATACTAGCATAAATTAAGATTATACATGCAAATACACAAAGATGACTTGACATGCTACCTAATCTGTTACTATTAGAATTTAACAACTTTGTATGGTCTACATAATCTATAAGTACGTCAACTTGTGTATCTACTGTAACTTCAACCCACTTCTGCTCTAATCTGGGATTATGACTATGAAGAGAAAGCCCGCTAACTCATTTGGCTTCTGGAAACAACCGCTTCAATTCACCTCCAAATAGGAATAGCGTCGTGTCTCCATATATATGTGTTGAAAGGCACACTTTGACAACCCTTTTTGGAACACATACAAGTTTCTCACACTCAACTTCATTTCCTGCCCAACAAATATGCCATAAAAAAACAAATCACATGGTATCAAGTATCAACATCTTAAGCTGTAAACCTTTTAAATAAACATGAACCGTTCTAACAGATATTAACCGGAGACATATGTTAGCAACGAAATGAAAAAATGAATACGAGGCCTTATCCAGTAAATGAATACGAGGCCTTATCATAGATTCATGTGCTTTAACTTCCTTTTTCTTGACTTACAGATGCAAATTGTTATACTATACGTCTATCCCATTCGGCACGTACTTATGAGATATAAGATTGAGCTCTGCAAATTAAAAGATAAGTCAAAAATGAACTCTTGAGGAATATCATAACGAGTACAAATATTTTTAAGAATTAGACTAGAGCCTTTTTTATCTCTTATTTTTTTTAGAATGTTAAGCTTAAAATACAAATGAAGGAAGTAAGAACATAAACACACACGAGAATAAATACATGTTCACAAAAAGAAGATAAACAATATGGTATTAGAAGCTACCTGTACTATAACATGAAGTGATTCCCCTTGCTAGGTATCAAGTGCCAAGATGAAGCTTGCTTCGACGAGCTATAAAGTCCCACCAACCACTGCCACCAGCATCTGTTCACGGACACACGGACACAAAAATTATTGTGTGGTTCGGATTACGGTTAACCATTTAAACGAATCAAACTAGATGAAAAAAGTAATATACAACGTGAAATGTTATTGCAGTAAAATTAAATAACATTTAAAAGCTTAAAGCGTAAACCAACCAAGCCAACACTCAACTGTTTTCCCCTTATTCTTTAAAGTAATGATGTTTGCTGTAATAAATGTGTTAATAACAATCTCATTAGCTTAATGAAGTAGTCTAGAAGGTTTTATCCATTTGAATTAGTTAGGAAGTTAGGATGACTTCCACATCTGTTATACAGTATGTTTTAGTAAAATATTTATAGCAAACGTCAATTTCCACGAATAATCATGATCTTCTTTTCATTTCTGTTAGAACCGCAAAGACACGCGCTACTTTATACGTCTATACATTGTCATGACTTTGCAAGCAAAATACTTGTGGTCAACTAGTTGAAATTTGTTATGTTGCTATGTTGGCAACTCTCAAAATTCAGATAACAAAGGCACTGACTCGACGAAAAGACAACTTTTATGGCTAAACAATTAAAGACATGCAATTGATCGAGGATGCAAGCATGAAACTAAAACTTCCTTGTTGAATACAAAAAGCAGTAAAGTAATCAGCATAAGAAATTGTGATAAGGAAAATAAGTTCTTTCTTTTGGTTGTAATATGAACATGCATTATATATATATGTATATGAGGAAACTACAATTTTGGTCCACTATCTTTACCGGGTATAACACTTTTGGTCCATTTTTTTAAAAATTTGCGGGTTTAAGCCAAAACCCGAGTATCC
>BQNB010016790.1:45637-71055 GCA_026074375.1 Tanacetum coccineum | reverse complement strand
ATATTATCGTTTGCAAAAGACATGCCATTGAAAAACTTCTTTTTGAATTTTTCTCATTTTTTAATTTTGTTTTTTGTTTTTATAAAGGTTTTATAAAATGAAAATCTTTTTGGTTTTTCTGATTTTATATTTTTCTCTTTTGTTTTTATAAAAATAAAAATATAAAATCTTTTTGTGTTTTTATGATCTTATATATTTACATAGGATACAAGAAGATTTCTCTTCTTTTAAAGATAAAGCGCATTGAAGCGTACACCTTTCTTTTCTTTGAGGAATGGGGCCTGAAGTGTTGTCTACAAACGCCATTAAATGAAGCTCGGGTCATGCACTGAATTGTACATAAGCCATTGAATGAAGACCGAGTTACAGTCTAAAGTAACTATAAGTCATTTTCCTTGAAGTCCGAGTCCTAAGCTTATATTTACTTTGAAGTCGTTGACCATATTGATTAGATGTGTATAGCAGCCCGAATCCAATTGCCAAGGTACGATTTGTATGACCTGCATTGTACACTTGAAGACCATAGAGAAATAGAAACATTGGTTCCCATATGATTATTGGGTTCCAAGTGGTTAGCAGTCCTAGATTTTACAATCTTAGGTGCATTACTCGAACTCACATGATTTATTTCTTTGGGTCTCCATTGAGATGCACTACTTGGTTTTATGTTTGTTATTACAGTTGATTTAATAGGTTTCCTAGGAGGCACTACTTTAGTGGAAGTGAATCTGGTTAAAGGACACTTAGTTCCAACTATAGTGAAAGTCCTTCTTGTGGGTACCCATTTATATCCAACATTTTTAAACATTTTACCAGTAGGTTTCCATTCTTTCATTTTAATGCTCTTAACAGCCTTAGCTCTAGCACGATCATTCACTTCAGACAAATATTGTACAACACACAAATCATGTCTTGCATCAAAAAAGCATTTGTTGCATGTTAAGCACACAGATTTAGACTCACTATCTTCTTTAGTCAGACTAGGCTTAGCATTCCTAGTGTAGGCTTCTACTTTTTGAGATTTTTGGTTGATACTTAATGGTTGCATGATCCTATTGTTCTTTGTTTCACTTCGAGGTTTTGATCTGCTAGCATTAGTAGAACATTTTTCATTTGTAGAAGGCACTAAAGGTTTGCTAGTGGTCCGAGTCTGGTGAAATTCTACTTGAATTTGTGTGTTATTGTCTGATGTTGTTCTAGTCTTTGCAAAAGTGACTTTTCTAGCATTGTTCATTGGTGTAACGGCAACCAGCTTCTCACTCTTCAATGGGGAACTAGGACATGTATCACTAACATATACTAACAACTCCTGAATCTGTTTCGTGTACATACAAGCGTAAGCTAATGCATTATCCAAAGGATTTGAAGTTCTAGCTTGTTCAACTATATCACGAAGAGTGTCAGCATTTTCTTTAGTGATCATAATGTAGTCTACATGTGCTTCCCTATTATTCTTAAACTTTAGGGAGAGTGGTTCTAAGTCTATGTTAGCCTCAAAATAATGAGTCGAACAATGGAAGTTCGTTCATAACTATATTAGGTCTCAGTCATTAAATAATTATACGTTGTAATAGGCTACACGGGTAAACGGGCTCTTAAATGTAATCTAACCGGTCACGTGTATCGGGCGAAAGCCCAAGTAATCCCGAGCCCGGCCCGTAGAAATACCAAGGCATGAAAGCCTCTTGGTATTAAGTATAAATACCCCTCTCCAAGTATGGAGAGGGGGTTGGTTACCATTTTTCTCATTTGAGTGTATGTGTAAACCTTCCACCTCTTTTATTTCTCTCTACAATTCTTCCAATTCTTCTCATCTTATTTTTCTTGTTTCCATAATGAAGTGAAAGTGATATATTGGGTTCCGACATTTGGTATCATTCGCCACGGGTGGGTTTAGTTTTTGTTAGTTTTAGTGGTTGTTTCGTGTTAGTATTTTTTAGACCTGACTCCAACGTGCATGACACTAGAACTAGCGGACCATTCGATCTCACGACCAATCGGTATTGCTAAAGATGTCAATGTTAAAGTTGGTGTATTCCAGTTTCCAACCGACTTCGTGGTCGTAGATTTTGAACCAGACCCTCGAGTACCACCAAACCCCAAACACCTCAACCCACAACACCTACGAAGAACCCCAAACCAAACCAACACCCTCGGCCACCTTACCATAACCCTTAACCTACACCCCCCCCCACACCCAAAAAAAAAAACAAACCAACCCTATACGCCCAACCCAACCAACACCCCCCCCAAATGGAGATGGGATTGACCACCACCCCTACCCACCCACTCCAACCAAAAACCCCACCATACCACCCCCCCCACACCTCTAATTCACGGGAAGGTGTTATCTTAAAAACCCAGTTGTGCTTTGATAGACGTGTACGAAGGAGAATTAACCCTTCGAGTAGGAAATGAGGCCATTACTTATAACCTTGATCAAATTTCGAGATACTCGCTTAATTATAATGATATGACGGCGAATCGAATCGACGTTGTTGAATTAGCTTGTGAAGAGTATTCTCAGGAAGTTCTAGGATCTTCATACTTGATCGCCAGTTGCAATCCTACTCCCGGATATGACCCGATAGTTTCAAATTCTTCTCCGTCTCTCACTCCTTTCGGGGATAGTGATTTTCTACTTTTAGAAGAAGCTGATGCTTTTCTTGCTCTAGCCGACGATCCAACTTCACCGGAAGTTGATGAATCCTATTATGACCCAGAAGGGGACATTCTTATTCTCGAAGCACTCCTTAACAGTGATCCTTCACCACCGCCGAACCAAGGAAATTATTTTCCAGAAATCAGAAAGGAACTTAAACTATGTGAAGCCAAAACCTCCCGAGGTCGAACTTAAGGACTTACCGCCTCATCTCGACTATGCATTTTTGGGAAGACAACAAACAAGTTGCCAGTCATAATTACCAAGATATTGAGTGTCGAAGGAAAAGACCGCTCTCATAAATGGTTTCTAAAGTCCCGAAGCAAGGCAATTGCTTAGAAACTTTCTGACATAAAGGGTATAACTCCAGAATTGTTCTCAAAAAATTCTAATGAATAAGACTATGAACCAGCGGTCCAACATCAGAGAAGGGTTAATCAAAGATCCAGAGTTACATAAAGAAAGCGTGAGGTTGACAAACTTCATGACGGCTGGATTGAACATAACCCAATCTCGGAGAGTCCTTGGGTGAGCCCAGCGCACTGTGTCCAAAGAAAGAGGGATGACCGTAATTACCCAATTATGAAAATGAGATTAGTGCCGACCAGACCTTGTAACGGATGGACAGATTGTTAATGATAATCTAAGTTAGGAACGAAGCACCCTAAAAAGACCACTTACCTTTGCCGTTTAAGGAATCAAATGCTTAAGAGACCGCATGAAAAGATACTATTGTATCCTTGATGTTTTCCCCTCGAGATAATTTCATATACCAATAGATCCGAAAGATCAGGAAAAGACCACATTCACCTGCCCATACGAAACGTTTGCTTATCGCCGCATGCCTTTTGGTTTATGCAATGCACCAGGCATGTTCTAGAGGTGTATGATGGCTATTTTATCCATGAAATGATTGAAAAGACAAATGAAGTTTTTCATGATGACTTTTCATTTTGGAAATTCTTTCTCTACGTGCCTTTCCAATTTAGAAAAGATGCTTAAACGGTGTGAAGACACTAATTTGGCTCTAAATTGGGAAAAAAGCCATTTTATGGTGAAAAGAATGGCCGATCGTACTTGGATACAAAAATTTCAAGAAAGGAATATAAGTCGATTAAAGCCAAAATAGAAACGTCATTGCTAAATTTACCTCACCCAACTCTCAGGGTATTAGGAGTTTTCTCGGACATGCAGGTTTTTACCGTAGATTTATCAAGGATTTTTCAAAGATTTCTCGACCCATGACTCATCTCCTTGAGAAAAACACTCCTTTTGTTTTCTTAGAGGAATGCATTCAAGCTTTTCAGACCTTAAAGAAGAAATTAACTGAAGCTCCAATTCTGATTGCTCCTGACTGGGACCAGCCCTTTGAGCTTATGTGCGATGCAAGCAACTATGCCATAGGTTCGTTTCTGGGGGCAAATGAATTAAGGAAATCACATTAGGCCTATACATTATGGAAGCAAAACAATGACCTAGGCGGAATCTGAACTACAACCACAACAAGAAAAGGAATTGTTGGCTTGTGGTTACGCTTTTGAAAAAATTCCGTCATACTCATCAATGAATAAATATCATAGTGATATAACGGAACCATTCCGACCTTAGTACTCTTTTGCTAAAAAAGAAATGCCAAAGCATGATTGCTAAGAAGGTTCTACTCCTTTAGGAAATCGATTTAAAGTAATTGATACGAAGTGGAGCTAAGAAACATACGCAGCCGATCATTTGTCCGATTGAGAAAAAGCCCGTATGAAAATGTTTTCGATCCAAGAAATTAACGAAAATTTCCTCCTTCGAGACCACTTAATATGTGACTTCACGTGTGACCCAAGTATTCCGGGTGGTTGCCGATTATGCAAATTTACCACACACAGAACGGGGAATTTCATTGTCAAAGATGTAACTCAACAGAAAAACAAATTTTCAAAATGTCAACAAACTATTTTGGGACGAACCATTTCTAATATCAAAACCTGTGCGGATCAAGTGTCCGCGAGTGTTTCAGGCCAAGAAGCTGTCGACAAAACCTCCCGCATTGCCATAGTGGACCCACCGGGGGACATTACGGTGCCAACTACACCGCCAAAAAGGTTTTTGACTCCGGTTTCTATTGGCCCACAATCTACAAAGATGCCCATGAGTTAGTCAAAAACTGTGACTCATGCCAGCGTCAGGGAAAAACAAAAATTTCACAACTGGGATGAGATGCCACGAAAATCCATCAAGTGTTTGAAATCTTTGATGTTTGGGGGAATAGAACATATGGGACCATTTCCCATCTTCAAGAGGAAATAAATACATCCTCATAGCTGTTGATTATCTTTCAAAATGGGTCGAAGCCAAGGCGCTCCCCATAAATGATGCTAGAGTTGTAGTTAAGTTTTTGAAATCTCTGTTTGCCCGATTTGGAACACCAAGAGCTATATCAGCGATTGTGGGACCCATTTCTATAATGACAAATTTGCTAAAGTAATGTCTAAGTATGGGGTCACACATCGTCTAGCTACCACTTATCACCCTCAAACGAGCGGTCAAGTGGAGGTGTCCAATCGCAGTTTGAAACGTATTTTAGAAAGGACGGTTGGAGGACAACCCTCCTTCAATGGTCAGCACAAATTAGACGATGCATTGTGGGCATTTCGTACTTGCTTCAAGACACCAATTGGTGCTACGCCTTACACGCTTGTCTAATTGTTAGGATCGAATTCCCTTTATGAAACACTTGATATACTGTCAACTAATGCGGAATCTAGATGCAGTACTTAAGAAAACACACAATAGTTTTCCCTCAAACGATTTTCTTTTATAACCTTTTTCAGGATCTGCTAAATTGCAGATCCTAAAACAATACTAAAAAAATCAAAACTCGTAATGTTTTTTCTATATTTGTTCTCTAATTCTAATACCTTCTAGAATCCTTTTATATACCATACAGAGTACACACATTGTTATATAGTAGAACATCCTTGTATATCATAACTCTAAACATACTAATCACTAAATTAACTGTTACAAGATAATTACTACATAACTGTATTAAATAATAAATCCTTTAAAGATTCCTGTATCCACGAGCAGTACTTCTATCTGACTGGCAGTAACCAATGACTAACAAGCTGTATCAGTCCTTTGACTTTTGCTTAGCAAACATTGACCAATTGACTTGTTTTTTATTTTCCCAACAATCCTCCCCAACTTGAATTCTACTTTCTAGGAATTTCAAGTTTCTTGATAGTATGGTCTTCTTATGATCAGCAACCCGTCTGCAGGTGCTTGTCAATTAAGCATACTTGCCTAGCGATACACAAAAAATCAATCATCCTTTGAGCAGTATCTTTACACATCAGTTTGAGTAATCTTGAAATAAAACCACTAATCTTGAACATAAACAATTCTTCAAAATCTTTCCTTTGCATCAAACACATTGTTCTCTCAGCAACCTGTCTTCGCAAACAACGCAAATGGTTATTTATGACCTTTACCAAGTAGCCATTTACTCTCGTGCTAGTCAGTTCTTTGGTACCTAGAAAAGGTAATAAGCCATGCTAGAACTGAAAAACCACTACAACACTCAGAAACAATGAATCATAGGTGTTGAATACTATATGACTTTTGGAAAATCATTTAACCAAAACGGATTTGATTAGTCTTTAACCTGTAGCGTTTGCTCAGGACTAGCCAACTCTCAGTAATAAAACCATTGGTGAGTTGAGGACCATATATTTTTTTGACAAACTATTAAAGCTATCAACTGATTTTGAGTTCTCTTTACTCTTTACCAAAAAGCCTGTTGCTTTGGAGTAGCCAAGAATTCAGTGTAATACCAATGGTGAATTGATCACCATACAAATTATTTGGTAAATTGTCAACCAACACAGATTTGAGATGTCTTAAACCAAAACTGTTTGATTTGGACTATGTCAATTCTTATGTTTGTAAGACATGGTAGAATTTAGATTACCATTTGCTGTGTGGTGGTATAACCAACACTCAATCCTTAAAACTGTTTGCTCTTCAAATATATGTGCCTTAAATCTTTTATTGCACACTCAAATCGATTCTCTACATTTCAAAAACAACTTTTAACAACAGTACCTTTCATCAAGGTACAGTTGTTTACACTAGCAGTACTTTAAACATAGTACTAAGCTTTTTATTCACAAGTTAAGTCTGTTATTATCAAAGTAAAGAATATAAATAAAAGGGAAATTTTTGATAAAAACAAACCATGTGTTTTAGATTATCACCATCTTCAGTTGTCCACAAGATGAACAGATGTATCAAAGTAATGGCTGTCACATCGCAACTTCAACTTCCATGCCATGATCTAGCATCCTATCATCATACGTCTCTTGATAATGATATCTTCTTTCAGCCAGCCTGTGAATCATATTGCCATCTTCTATCATCTAGTGTATGCCCTCCTGAGATTCAAGAAACCCCTTCTTATGATTTCCCATTCTTCTTGATCCTTCCAAAGGTCATTCATCACTTGATTCAGACCGTCTCCCAACAATGTTTTAGACACCTAGAAAAGCAACAAACCTAAACCGTTGAGGAATGTTGCTCATAATAGCCCCTTGCAACAACTCGATATAGGTGATACAAATCAAGTTTATTCTAAACATGCCAGTACTCCCATAAAGTATCAAAAGCCCCGAAGTGATATTTCTCTCTGTGAATGATGAGATACTCTCCTCAGGTAATCAATAACTGGAGCTCTGTAATCATGGAGATTCCTTCTAATGACTCTCTATCTTGTGCATTCTTTTCAAAGTCTACAATCCTAAGATAGTTTCTAAGCTCATCAATTGTTTCTGTTCTCAACTTAGGCTTCTTTGATGGCTGTTCTTCAGCAATTGTAGCTTTTCTTTCCTTGAAGTCTTTTTTTGCATCTCTTTCCTTCACATCTCCCTTCTATCTCTGTAATCCATTGGAAAAAGTCTTTGAAGATAGTCTTTTTAATAGATGCTTGAACTTGTCATACAATTCCTCATCTGTGGATACTTAAGTTTTGACAAATTTCTTGTATCCCTCTTGACCTTTTAAGAAACTCATCATTTGATTTCTTTCTTGAGCAAGAGAAGTAGGTTTCCTTAAAGTAGTCTTTGGCTTTGTTTTCTTCAATTCTTCAAACCTCTTTCTTTCTTCTTCTGCATCCCATTCAGCTTGAATTTTTCTAGCAATCCACCTCCCATCATTTGTATTTCCAAGCTCTATTTGTTAGAAGAGTCAATTTTCTTCTTTTAGGTTCTAACACCGAGTATCCCTTTGCCTTTATCTTTTAGGGTCATACCTTTGAGTATCAGTACCTTGAGTTGGCTGTTGAGGTTGAGATTGTATGGGACCAGGAATGCTCAAACCTCTTGGTCTAGAAATAGCAACAAGAACTTCAGCAGCTTTAAGATGTTTCTTACCATAACTCCAATAATTTGAATAGGAACAGAGTGGCTTGAAGGACTGCTTCATCTCAAAATTTAGGGTCCTTGGAGTAATAGTACCCTGTCTAGCAGTAACTTTGAGTTTGTCGCCAAATCCAGTTCTTCTGTTTCCACAATCTTTACCTTAGAGCCTTCTTTCTCTCAATTAATAACATCTTCAGTATCATCACTTTTCTTCCAAATCAGGATTAACAGCAGCATCTTTGTCAACAATATCATCAAATAAAGGATGTGCTGTAGTCATTCTTCTTTGAACATAGTGTTCTTCAGACAAAGTACCTTCTTCCTTATTCCTCCCCATTTTGACTTAAGACACTTTCTTCTTTTGCTTCTTTCTTCGTCCCCACCCCCCCCCCCTTTCCCCCCCCCCCCTTTTTTTTTAGTTTTTTTCCACTTTTTTCTTTAAAAAAAGGGTTCGACTTTCCACCCAAAAGCATGATGCTTGACCACGTGGCTGTACGATTGGACAGTTCTTGAGCTTGGCTTTGTGCTGATTATTTGTTAGCTTGAGAAATATAAAGAGTTTGCTTCTTGAGTCTCCTAACTTTTCCGGTTTAAAGCATAGAAATCTAAAAGTCCTCATCTACTCCAGATTTTGAGACGCATCTGTGGGAGTATAATCATATTGGGAGATTTAGGAAAAGAAGCAGTACCGTGATATGCAGCAGTACCTTGTAAGGTATCAGTACCTTGAACTGCATCAGAATCATGTGGTGTAGCAGTTACCCATGGAAGAAGCATACCCTTGTACTGAAGCAGTACGTTGAGAATGAGCAGCACTTTGAGTTGGGACTGCCTTGAGCATCCCTTGCAGAACTTGCAGCCCTAGAATGAGGACTAGTACTATGTTCTTCCTCCGCGGCCAATGCTGTGACTACCTCTAACATAGATGGAGTCAAAGGTGTAATCCTACATGAGAACTTAGTACTATGCTTCCCATGAAGGTAAAAACCTTAGAAGGAAGTGAAACGGATGGTATAAAGTCCTTAGGTCTGGCTACACCCTCTGAACTGAGCACTGTCAAAAACAATTGGAACGAACATAGGATACAAAGAACAAGTTGTACAATTTGAAATAGTCCCTAGCATTCCATTCAGTATCATCAAAGAAAAGTTGAACTTCTGATTTGTTGCTAATCCTACTAGGGCAGAGGCGATGTTGGTACCAAATTGCTCCCATGAGGTACTCATAGGGACAAAGGCAGTGAGTAAAACATGGATCAAGAACTCTTCCACTGATGGCCTAAATAAAGGTTTAGAGAAGGTGAGTTGTGCTAAGTTACCCTCGTAGCCAATATCTCTGAGCGTATCCCAAATAACTTGCTTAGGAAAGCAATCAACTCCATTTTCATCGTCAAAGAGTAGGTCAGCTCGAATGGTTGCTTCAGAAATCAAAATCTTCTTGCCAGCTACCTTGGCGCGGATGTGAGGTACGTCATTGATCACTTGGAGAGAAGCGGTAGCCCAAAATTGTTGAAGCCAAGGACCGATGAGATCAGGATCAACCAACAAAGAGTAATTAATGGAGCAGCCAGTGAGAAAGTCGATGATTTGATAAAAATCAGCATTCTGTGCCGTCTTTTCCACACACGCAATCATGTTGTGCTTGTTACAAGTACGAATATTTGCCATTGAAAGAATTGGCAATTCCGTCGGAGGTTAGAAATTAAAAAAATTAAGATTAATAGTAATAAAGTGAAGAAGAAAAATGCAATTCAGTTGAGTATTTATAGGTTGCGACGGCTAACTAAAAAGTTACCGTTGTAAATACGTTTTTAGCGCAAAAACGTACGTTTGACCGTTGACCGAACGTTAGAACAGTACTTTGTTGTCTAAGCAGTACTTTCTAAGGCAAGCAGTACTTTGAGTTGGCTAAGCAGTACTTTCAACTTAAAAAGATGTCCAACTCAAATATGTGCAACGACAACCCTTCAACTTTGCAAACTACTCTTCAAATCATCAAACCTCTAAAAAAAACATTCATATCCTCCCCTCAAATGTAGCTAAAGTGCTCCAACAAATATCAATCTAAACCAAACTAGTACTTTGTTACATGATCATCAGTACTTTATATGTATGCCTCCCCTCAAAGATAGCATGGGTTCATCATCCCAATTGTTACCACCCAAAAAGTTAAATCTTGCAAAAGATCAAAGCCTTTGGTGAGTAAAACTGCTACCATATTATGTCATCATATAACCATTGACCACATTAATGAGCCCATTGCTCCATAACAATCTCGAAGAAGTGATGTTGAACTGAATATGCTTGTCTTTTGAGTGGAAAACAGATTCTTATAAGCAATGTGCTCTCATTGTCTATAATGAATTCAGTGTTCATGAAAGTAAACCCATAATCATAGTTGAATTTGCACCAAAAGCACCTGACACAACAACTTGCAGCTGCTACCATATTCCGCATCTTAGAAGATATACCTCAATGTTTTGTTTCTTTCTTGCCAAGAACTAGACTTCTCCCCCAAGTTACTGACATCCTCCTCCTGATTTGAGAAGAGCGAATCATTGTGCTTCTTAACAACAGATTTGAGAAACAGATAAGAGATTAAACTTGAGCTCTTCCACATAGCTAACTTTCTCAAAATCTAAGCATGATGTCTTAATGGTTCCTTTTCCTGAGATTCTTCCACCTTTAGAGTCATTTCCAAAAGCCACATAACCACCCTTGAACTCTTTAAAATCAGACAGCTTGTCCTTGTCTCCTGTCATACTTCCAGAGCATCCACTGTCAATGATAGCATAGTCCTTGAGATCTTCTTCTGGATTGCCCTGTACAAACAATTTCAAAGCATTAGACTCTTTTAGGGACCCAAGTCATAACTGACTTGGATACCCCTAATGGAGTTACATACTCAAATTGCTTGAGTGTGTAAGATCCATTACCCCTATTTACAGAATCTAGATAGTTCCCTTTTGGTCTCCATGTTTGTTTTGGATTTATCATTGCACTCTTTTTGACAGTTTGTGGAAGTACTGCTTGAGATCCAACAGTACTTCCCTTCTTAACCCAAATAGATTTCACAGTTTTCTTGGGTCTTTGTGGTCTGTAAGTAGTCCTTGGGTTAGAAGACCTTGATAATGGTGAGTAACTTGAATTTTCTAGTCTTCTATTATCCATCCTTGTGATAAGATAACTTCCATCAGTACTCGTGAAAGTTGCTGCTTGTGTAACTCTAATCTAGTATACCTTGATAAGTCACATTAGCATTACTTTTTAGAAGGTACTGTTTGTGTCATTTTTGGTCTAGCAGTACTTATCACCCATCCCTGTAAGTAACTAACGCTGATGGAATAAAGGATCTCCTTTTGGTGAGGGTACTAGAGTTTCTTGAAAATACTATGGTGTTTCCACTCTTTTGGATGTTGTTCCAAACTGGTCATGATTCCTGAACCTGTGTTTCCCTTAGGATTTATTAGTTTGGGTTTGTTTGCAGGTTCTTTCATGTAGTTTTACAATCCTATTAGGTGAATTAGGACTGAAACATACAAACATAATTTACCCCCTTGTTCCCAAGTCCCCTTTGTCCTAGATTCTTGACAACACAGTTTTGATTGTGTGGTGAACTTTTTTTCAAAAGATGTTTCCACTATTCTCTGAGTTAAAATGCAGTTTCCTTTTGACTTTCCGAAACATCAGTCTCTTCATTACAATATCAAACCAATCTCAATATTACTTTATTTCTATCAATTTCTGGTTGACTTGAATTTGTTTTTCTCTGATTAACAACTTTATTCCTAATGGCTAGTTCATCTATCCCTGTAAAGGAGACATTTGCCCTAGGTGGAATAATTGTACCTGTAGGTGGAGGTACTGCTTTGTAGGCCTTTTCTCTTTTGAAATTTTCGTACGCAGAATCAGTCAAAGTTTCATCCCCAGATGAAATGTCACTTTCCATACTATTGCTAGACTCAATCCCAAACCCTATACATGACACGTACAACACAAACTTGTTTGTTTAGACTTCGTTTGAAGTACAGAAGCATGACAATTTCTCAAGATTACTATTGAATCATCTCGTTCTTTTAAAGCTTGATCTAATTCCTTTTGTTTTTTCTTCTATGTTTCAAATCCTTTATCTTTTAAAGTCAATTCCATTTTTCATACTTATCAACCCCATGCCTATTTCCCCCCAAATTCCTTTTCATGTTTTAAGCATGACCTCTAATGACTCTAAGCTCATTTGATATCCTAGAATTTCAGTCCTAGCTCTTTGAAAATTATCTCTTTCTTTTTGATAGTTTTCAAGCAACAGTTTATAAGACTTACTACATTTGGAACAGTAAGGTACCTCTGAGTTTGTAGCCATTAAAGCTAGAGATACTGGTGTATCATCATCTTTATTGCTCCAGTCAAAATCACCAAGTCCATCTTGTCCAAAATGCACATGTTCTGCATCAAACTCCATGCTCCAATCATCTTTGTATCAAACTCCAGTCATGCCACTCAAAAGCATTGTCACTGTCAGCATCAAATTCCTTGGTCCAATCAATATCTTCATTGTTGTCTGTTGCCACCAAGGCTTTTGAGTTTGATCTCATATAGCCATAGTCTTCTTTTCTGACGACCATTTTGCCTCTGTTTTCTTGATACTTAGCAAACCACACACTCTAGCAAAATGACCCAACTTTTGACAATTAAAACATTCAATCTTTGACTTATCAAAAGTAATCCCATTCTTTGACTTGAGGTCAATGGGTCTTCCTGTCTTCCTCATAAACTTCCTTATCCTTGCTGTTATCATAGCCACTTGCCATCGAATGTCAATTCTTCCATAGCATCTTCATCAATTAGCAGCAATCCTCATCACCAATGAATTGTGGCCATAGATGCAAGTTGAGCAAAGAAGGAACATATGATTCATCTGAGTGAGAGCACAGTGGAGCAGTTGGCACCTTGCTCGAGATAGCGTTGAGTATAGCCTTTTGGATATGTGCTGGTTCACAGTACTTTGTTTCAAAGTACCGCCTTGACTTCCTGTTGACAGAAAAAAGAAAAATAATGTTTTGAGAGTATTGAATTTGAGACACCCTTCCAATTCATGCACATACACCTTTAAGTTGTTGTGAGAGATCATCAAAGTCTAACACATCCAATCCAGGTTGTCCGCTAATCAATGTTAGCCACTACAGCCACACAGATGGAGGCTTTCTTTAAAAACATCAACGTTTGCATCTTCAATGGACACGTAGCATCATGAAAAATCAAGCATGCATAAGAATCTGCAAAACCTTTCGTATCGAGTCTAGTTCTTCCCTATTCCAATAGTAAATGTCCAAATTGTTTGTTTCAACAGATTCATTTGCAACTCTTTGATGCTTCGTTTCCTCCAAATCTATTGCTTTTATGGCTCTAAAGATCGTGCATCTACAGCATCATGAAAACTGAGTAGATGTCTATCAGGTATAGGCAAAAGCATATATTAAGGGCTTACTCTCATTGTTTCATCTTGCGTTTGCAGCAAGTGAAGTCTTTGTGCATATCACAGAGGGAGTGCAGGATCATTGTGGTTGGTATCCTTGGTGATTATGTCCCATAGTATGTGTCAGTTGATAGCAAAGTACGTCGCAAATCTTCATGGACCATAGGTCATAATCACCTATCTTGATTATAAGGAATTCTCAGTGCGGTAACGGACGAGGTGGAGGGAATAGGTATATGTTCAGACATCTTTTATGAGTTTTATAGAAAGTTTCGATGATTAAAAAGTTCTTCTAGAGTCCAAGTCTCTTCACAGCTCGATACCAAACTGGTAGATCGAAATTCCCTATATGAAACACTGATATACTGACAACTATGGCGAACTAGTATGCAGTACTTAAGAAGAACACACAAAAGTTTCTCCAACGATATTCTTTTATAAACCTTTTTGAATCTGCCGTAAATGCAGATCCCATAAACAATACTAATAATTCTTAACTCGTGTTTTTTCTAATTGTTCTCTAATATTCTAATACCTACCTAGAGATCCTTTTAATAACCAAAGGAAAACACAAGTAGGTGTCAGTCCTTGATATAACATAAACTCTAATCAATACCAATCCACTAAATTAACTGTTACAAGATAATTACTAACATAACCGTTTAAATAATAATCCTTTAAGATTCCTTTATCTATCCACGGCAGTTACTTCTAAAACTTTCTGACGCAGTACCTTGACTTTCTACTTAGCAAGTACTTAGAAATTGTTGCTTAGATTACAGTTGGGACCAATTGACTTTGTTTTTTTTTCCCAACATCTATGGAAATCGTGTCATTTACCAAAACGAGTTAGAACATAGAGCATACTGGGCTTTAAAACATGTTAACTTCGATCTCAAAATCGCGGGTGATCACCGTAAGCTGCAACTTAATGAACTCAATGAGCTTCGTGATCAAGCTTACGAGAATTCTTTGATTTATAAGGAGAGGACAAAGAAGCTTCATGACTCCAAAGATCAAAAACGCATTATTCAAATGTTGGTGATCAAGTCTGGCTTTTCACACTCGTTCTAAAGATCTTCCTCGGGACAGCTTAAAAGCCCGAAGGTCGGACCCCATTCACCATAACCGGAAGTTTTGCCATATGGCACTGCAAAATTTAGTCTCACTCTGACGATCAAAATTCGAGAAAGTGAACATGCCATCGCTTTACGCACTAACATCGGAGGCGGGAGACACACCAACCATGGAAAACCGCAGCACTCCACATAAACCCTACGCCGAATAGAAAACAGGGAAGAGTCAAGCTAAGATGTTATACCAAAAAACAAAGGCTAATCCATTTAGGAGCCCCCCATGCTAATACATAATGTCATATTTTTTCTTATTCTAGGCTTTCTCAAGTGTTGTGAGGAGGCTTATGTACTCTTCCGTTCTTTGTGTTTTGTTTGTTATTGATACTTGTGATTGTTTGAAGAATGCACCCAACTTTTCCTGAAGACTCTCGTTCAGGTGTTTTAGTCCCGGTCCACTCAGCTTCCTAGCCATTGCTTCCATATTTTGGGGAAATCAGGTATCCATAAAGAATTATTATCGACTAAAATTTAACTTTTAAGCACACTTAATAAACGGCTAAAAGATTTTTGTGATAATATTCCTTCAATATTTGAGTTATGCATTAGACATTTTGAGTTCTTAGTAGAGGTATATTAAGTCTTAAGGCTAGGAAACATAGAGGATCACTGTTATATTTTTAAGTAATGGTGTATAACTTCGATATGATCTTGCCTACTTTTACCCGTTGTTCTCACGTACCCCGTTTTCCTACAAAATTTTCACTTTTCAAAAAAAAATATGAAAATTTTTTAAATTTTCAAAAAATAAAATAAGTGTTTTTGTCATAATTTTGACTTTCTTGCTGGGTAGAATAAGAGTAAATTTTGACCCGATCGAGCGTGTAGGAGCACAAGCTAGTTCACTTAACTTTTATGGCTAAGCATTCGCTAAATTCGCGAAGAACGAAAAAATGTAGAGATAAGTAGGAGTAGGATGTCAAAACAAGATAATTTGGAAATCTTAAGAGCTCATGTATGTAACTTGTTGCTTTTTCTCCCATAAGCTCTTAACCGGATTAATATACGTGCTGTTTTTGGAGATTAAACTTAAATCAACAATTTTTTATGTAATATATAGCAAAAATTTTAGTCTTAGTTCAATATTATACTTGAATTTTTCAAAAAGAAGTCTTCTTTAAACAAAAATGATGATAAAATGAAAAAAAATAATAAAAGTTGTGGGTTGATAAAAGTTTACTACCTCTTGCCGGCTCACAACCGATGTGGTAGTCTTCTAAAGAAAGCCCATAGTAAGAATAATAAAAAACCTAGACTGATAAAAGTTTGCTGCATCTTGCCGGCTCACAACCGATGTTGCAGCCTTCTAAAAGGTCGAGGGTTACAATTGCATAAATGTCTAAATAGTTAAATTAAATTAATAATTGACTTCTTTTTGTTAAATTCAAATATGCTTTTGCACTTTGAGACTATTCTATTTTATAAGCTATGAATATCCGAGAAACCTGAGAGTTTTTGAATCCTAAGGTTCGTCGATTCCCGGAAACAAGTCTAAGTGGGGGTACAAAAGCCAGGTCACTATAGACGTAATGTAGTGATGTGCCGCGACGAAAGTCGCTACAATGGGCAAGATCTCAACCTTTAAACTCATTAAATTTAAAGGTGGAACGTAAAGCAATAGTAAGTTTGTTAAAATGTTGATCCATGGTTGAAAATCCAAGAAGCACACTCACTTAAGAATTAATAATGTCGGAGTAAAAAAGTTCACAATTGCAAATATGATAGGAGTAAGCATCCTACAACTATTTAGCTTAATGATTTAATTTGTAAAGCTTGGTTGGAGCGCTAGAAAAGGTCGGGGACCAGCATTTATCCTTTAAGGGCATTCTCGGAATCGAAATATACTATGATTCACGATCCCTAACAGTTATGAAAATAATGAAAGTTGGAATATTCTAAGTTTAATTGAAAAAAAAATGAAAAAGTTTTAGAAAAATGGGAAATAGGGGTGTTATATAACTTGTGATTTCTAAAAATCTCTCATAACGCATCTTGCAACTTATTCAAAGGTTTTAGTTTGTGAAGTTTTAGGTATTTGGATATAAAGGCATATAATATTGCTGTGTGGACACGCAAGCGCTTAGTTGGGGAATTTTTTGCTATGTGAGAAAAACACATATCCATTTTATATCAAAATAGGCCCTAAAAAGACAAAATTGTGCTTTAAATGCTTGAATACTGCTTGTTTTGTCTTTTTGATTGTGTAGGTACGGATAAAGCAAAAATCACAAGAAAACGGTCAAAACCGGACAAACACGAACACGGGAACGGAAGAGCACGCAAAGAGCCGGGAGAAAGCTATCAAAAGTCAAGAATGGTCAACTCATGGTCAACTTAGTCAACCCACATAATGACAAAAATCCCAAAGTTACCAAAACTGTCCTTCAAAAATGACAAAATTACAAAATTGGTCCCTAAATTAAAACGGGCTATAACCCTTTTATTTAAACCATTACCCGAATTTAACCCAAGGCCCAAATATAAGCCCAGGTCAACGAGCCCTATTCCCCAGTCAAACCCCCAACCCCTTTCAGAGTAAAAACGAGCGGGAAAAATAGTTTGTTACTGTTCACCCATCGTCTTCATTTTACCCATGTCAAATCAAAGGGCAATTCACAATTAAGGGCTAGAAAGGCAATATCAAGATGTGCAAAGTACACCTTGGCAAGAGGAAAACGTCACCAAGCAATCTTATTGGTCCAAGCCCTAAAGGAAGAATCACACGTAGGGGGGGGGGGGGTTAAGATCATGAAAGAAACACAAGGAATGATGGGATTTGTACTATATACACTCACAGAAGAAGCACAAAGGTGTCACATCACGGATTGCCACGCTGGCAATCCGTGTGACAAGAATCTAATCCAACGGTGACTAAGGAGTATCCAATGATTGAGATAAACGGATGGATGAGATCAAGAGGGAGCGTGTAACAGACCTGTACCTAGAAGCTTCTCCAACGGGCTATATAAAGCCTCACTCCTCACACACAAAAGGAGAGTTTTCTCTTCTAGTTTTTTTAGCTTAACTTTTAAAATGTTAGCTTAAATAGTGATTAGCTTTTAAAACTTTAGTCTTTGTAATCTCTAAATTTAGTCATTGTAATCAGCTTTTAAGTTTATTGTAATCTGTTTTTGAAGTTAATGAAATCAAATTTTCTTTTATCCAAATTTTCATAAGCTTTTAATCTCTCAAAAGATATGCTACTGTTTCATAAGCTTGTCATAAGCTCATCTTAAGCTTTCACAAGTCTCTAAGCTTGTGACTGAGCTCAATTGTTCATTTAATCTATTCAAATTAGTAAAATAAAATAAGTACTTTTGCTTAATGGACTTTGATCTTTTGGAAAGGAAGCTAACATTAGAAGAGCTTTCAATGACTTTTACTGGCTTATTTTAAATAAGCCATATCTGTTGATAAGCTCTTTGAGCAAATTTAACCTTTGTTTAGCTAAGGTTGATTGTAAGTGTTCATTTGACTTTACTATATGCGAAATTTTCCTATCTGAAATTTGCTTAACAGCTCAAATCTGCTTATTAGCTTGCTTATTTGTGCTTAATGTCATCTTATGTGCTTATTAGTTTCATTTGATAATCTGTTTTTAGTCTATGTAGCTTAGATTTTTGTTTTTCTCATTTTGTCTTATAAAATCATAAAATCCAAAAAATTAGCTTAGCTTATAGATCTTTGATTCTAGTGCTTAAATGATATTGAATTATGTTTTTAGCTTGTTTATAAGCTATTAGATATCAGGTACTTAGGGTTTATTAAAATAGATTTTAAAAGTCAAGTAAATGAAATATGTCAATTTAAAGAGTGTTTTGGGATTAGTGTAGTATTTTGACCATCTAAATTCAAAATAATTTGGTAAATGCCTTTTGTCAGTTCTGAATGTCATATATAGATTAAGTTTGAAAGGGATTGCAGATAGTTTGAGCTTAAAAAATTGTAATGCAATTTGTGATCTACTTGCACCAGGGATTAATTGAAGTTAAGTTAGAAAGAGTTTTTAAGATCCAAGCTTCATTGAGCTTGGATCTTGTTTGAGTTGTGTTTAAACACACTCATTGAGAGTGTCTAGTGCAGGAATGACCCTTAAGGTCTCCTGCATATTGGTTTTTGCCTATTGCCAAGTGCATCAGTAGGTTACACTGCAGTCTTAAACTGCAGTGCTTTTTGATCAAATTTTAGCTAGCTTAATTAGGATTTAGCTTCTAAAATTCTGTAAACTTTTAGACTACATATAGGATTAGTTAGATTAAAACTTGTTTTTAGATTTCTAGCTTTTTTACTAGGGTACATTGCTTTTAAAGTTCATCAAAAATCTTAAAAAACCAAAAACAATAGTTGTTAGAAATTAGTTTTTAAATCTAGATTTTTAGCTTATAGGATTAAATTTATGCATTAATTTATAGGTTATAAGATGGATAAGTTAAGTTTTCAAAAGCTCAAATTCTGGTCATAGCTTATTGAAGCATTTCTAGCTTAATATGATTTTGACTTTTAGAGCTTGTTTCTAAGTATTATGCAGATTTCACCATTAAATTCAATTACTTTATTGTTATTGGTTCAATCAGCTTGTCATTTTTATCTTCTGCATATCAAATTTTCTAAACAGCTTTTGTTTTTAAAAATGAGCTTAATTGAGGTGTGTGCAAGGATTTAAGTGAAAAATAGCTTTTGGCCCTGAAATCCAACTTACTTGAAACAGTATATGCTACTTAAGCAGTTTTGAGCTTAATTAATAGAGTATTTGAGCTTATATTGTCTTTGTTAAAGTTGTCCAAAATAGCTTAATCTACAATTTTGTTCTTTTGAGTTTTCAAAAATAAAAAAATATAAAAAAAGGGTGTATGCACAGACTTGAACCCGTGACCTCTATCACACAACACCAATGACTTAACCGTTTTGCTTCAATAGCTCATCCAACCACATCTCCCTTCCTTTAATTCTTATACACATTTAGCCCATTTTAGCTTATAAGCTGTTATAGCTTATTTCGCGGCTTATTTGATAAGTTGTGTTTATAAGCTTATTTTTCCTAGGTTTCATTTAGTATAAGCTAATTTCTGTAATTTTTCTAGAATTTTTATAGTTCGTTTAGTATTTTTAAACATTTATTTTCATTAAAAACTTTAAAAATCATAAAAAATAGAAAAATAATCAAAAAATATAAATCTTTTTTAAAATTTTTTCTTTATGTCATAAAGTTCGTAGGAAAATAGTTTTTGCTTTCAAGGGTCTAATATGCTAAACTTTAATTTTTAAGAACGGGATTTTCCCCGTTCTCGTTTTTTTCGTGTTTTATAACGCTCAAATTAACTAGTCCGTTTTTTTCTAGTTTTCTTTAAACTTCCTTTTTTAGGTCAAATAGAGTCATTTAAAAATAAAATTTTAAGTTAAGTTTATTTTTAGAAATTTAGGGTTTTTGCTCTCCGTTTAGGGGTCCCCTTTTGCGTTTTAGTTAAATTTTGATTTCTCGTTATTTGTCTTTATGCTTAATTGTTAGAATTTGTTAATTTTAATTGTTAAAAGTAGTTAATCAAATCATCTATTGTTTCCAATTCAAATCATTGTCCGATGCATCAAACATGGATTCAATTCATTTAATTCTTAGGAAACAACCCTGGGAATCATAACTTCCCGTTAATATACCGAATTATATTATATTATATATATTTTTGAAGAATTTCCTTTTACCTTTGAGAGTCCCTAAAGGGTAGATCTGGTAATTTTCCATCATATTAATATATTTATATTCTAATACGTATCATATTATCAACTTGATCCTCTACTCCACACACCTCTAACCTCATCCCCATTCTCGATGGCTGCTTACCAGCGGATGATTGCTGGAACGGACCCCACCCAGAGAGAAGAAGCTCTAACTGTCTACGGGATGGAAACTGGTCAGAGTTCGGTGCCTGTTCCTGAGACAGTCTTGACCGTATGCACGGCACGCCTTAGAGGACAGTTGCATACCATTCTCGAGGACATGGACTGTTAACCCAAGCCTGTTTGCGGTAGTGAATTGAAGCTACCTGACACTGAGGGATGTGAGAACCCCGATTTGAGGAAAGTCATTGGAGACGCTAACCCTAAATTTAATGTGTTTGTGACGAATTGATTTCTCAACTAGACAAAGTGTGAAGGATCGGAGATACGAGGCTAGTAATGCTCAGTTAACACGATCAGAAGAGGCAGAGCACTCGAAGAAGCGGTCCAGCGAATCTCCGAAACAACAACTAAGTTTTATTCTGCGTCTTTCGTACAACCACTAAGCAATGGGTTTGTCAGCTTTTAACTCTTGTATCCCCTTAAACTCCTAGAGAAATACGGTAAACATGTTTGCGAATAATAACAGTATTGATTTCAAAAGACATGCCATTTGTAGTAACGTGACTATCTTTACGCATATAACTTTTGTACATGTCATAACTGTCATTTCCATTGTCACTCTTATAGAAAATGGCACCCGGACGACGCCTAACTATCCGCCGAAACCCTCCAGTCAACCATTCGACCAACAGAACCAATGTGGACATTAACAGTGGCATTGACACTCAGATGCTTAACCAGCTCATTGCCATAAAAGTTGCTAAAGCACTCGCAGCTGCCGCTTTGTTACTCATGCTCGGCAGAGCACTCAAAAAAGACCAATCTAAATCTACTCTCCAAATAAGAGCATGCAACTACAAGAATTCTGTGAATCCTGCATGAAAACTATCCATGGTACTCGCAGGTGCTGTAGGCTTAACCCGCTGGTTTGAGAAACTAGAATCTCCATTTGGGATAAGCAACGTGGTAGAGGGTGACAGAGTCAAATTTACTTCTAGCACACTGCTAGATGGTGCCTTAACTTGGTGGAACATGTATGTTCGTTTCTGTTACTCTCGAAATCCGCTCATCGCAACACCTTTTGGAGTGAATTTCAGCGAATGTTCATCCGGAAGTACTGTCCTCAGTAATGAAGTCAAGCAAATGGAAAACGAACTGTGGAATTTTCAAAGTAAAGGCACAAACCTTAACCGCCTACAATCAGCGTTTTCAAGAACTCATCCTCTTATGTCCTTGAGTATGGTACCCAACACACGACCGGTAGTTGAACGATACAATAAAAGTAGTCTACCTTGAACCTCAGGTAATGTAACCTCGTCCAAATTATCTAGTAGATTTGCAAGAAGCGATAGAATGGCACCAAGGGTTGATGTACCAAGTATCCAAGAGTATAGTGAGAAAACTCTGGGGTTGACAAGACCCGAAATGGAACGGAAACCACACAACAACAACACCACCAAAACCACTATTAAACTTAATCCGAACAAACGTACCAGAGACAGCAAGGGTTGTTTAACATCTGGGCACTGGTTCCTATGCTGGCAAATTACCTTACTGCGGAAAGTATGGACGACACCACACTGACGCATGCCCTCCTACTTGTCACAACTGTAGAAGGGCAGGACATAAGGTCAAAGACTGCCGAGCTCCACCTTGTCCCGCGAGCCAAAGAGGACCTGGAAGCCAAGGAGGACAGGGAAGTGATGTTACTTGCTTCGGATGTGGTGAGAAGGGACATTACAAGAACAAGTGTCCGAATAATGGAATCCAAGGCGGTGGAAACTCAAAATCGAGCAAACCAACAAGAATCCTCATAAACAATCAGAGGCAGAAACAAGAAACCCTAAAGGAAAAAAACCAAGCATACCCAGCACTGAATTGAGCTCAAGGAGGACCCATGAGCACCTACAGAATATATACAGCCTATGTGATTATGAGGCTGCTGTAAAAGAAACACTGTGGTGAATGGTATGTACCTGATCAAAAATGTTAACTGCTTACGGTGCTATTGATACTGGGTGCGTAGAAGCTTTTGTGTCATATGCTTTCAGTAAATATATAGACATCCATCCTATAACCCTAGACACTAATTATAACGTGGAGTTAGCCGACGGAAATTCGCTAACCACAAATACTATTTTAAGAGGGTGTACTCTTAACTTGCAAAATTACCTGTTCAGAATCGACTTACTCCCTATAGAACTAGGAAGTTTTGACGTCATCGTCAGAATGGATTGGATGGCCGAGCATCGCGCGGAGGTTGTGTGTTATGAGAAGTACATTCGCGTTTCATATGGAAATGATATGCTGATCATACAAGGCGAAAGGAGCGGAGTTAAAAACGAATCGAGATTAGAAGTCATCTCGAGCATCAGAACGCAGAAGTACATCGACCAAGGATGTCAAGTGTTCTTGATTCAAATGATGAAGAAAGAGGAAATTGAAATCCCAAAAAGGCGAATTAAAGATGTGCCTGTCGTAAGAACCTTTCTGAAAGTATTTCCTGAAGATTTGCCAAGATTACCCCTGACACGCCAAGTAGAAATTCACATTGAGCTGATACCCAGAGCTGCACCTGTTGCACGTGCACCCTATAGTCTTGCGCCTGCAGAGATGAAAGAACTAGCCGACAATCGAAAAGAACTTTCTGACAAAGGTTTTATAAGACCAAGTTCCTCTCCGTGGGGAGCACCAATCTTATTTGTCGAAAAGAAAGATGGATCTTTCCGAATGTGTATCGATTATCGTGAGTTGAACAAACTTACAGTGAAAAATCATTACCCCTTACCTAGAATCGATGACTTATTCGATCAGTTGCAAGGATCCAACATCTACTAAAAAATTGACTTAAGGTCAGGTTATCATTAGTTAAGGGTTAGAGAAGAAGATATTCCCAAGACTAGTTTCAGAACACGATACGGATACTATAAGTTCCGAGTCATGCCTTTTGGTTTGACCAACGTGCCTGCGGTATTCATGGATCTCATGAACCGTGTGTGCAAACCATACTTTGATAAGTTTGTGATTGTGTTCATTGACGATATTCTCATATACTCCCTCAACGAGAAAGAACACGAGGAGCACCTGAAGACTATTCTGGAGTTGTTAAAGAAAGAAGAACTATATGCCAAATTTTCTAAGTGTGAATTTTTGATCAATACGGTAAAATTTCTTGGACACGTGATCGATAACAATGGTATTCACATGGCCCTAGCTAAGATTGAGGCTGTGAAGAATTGGGCATCTCCAACCACTCCTTCGGAGATTCGCCAGTTCTTATGTCTTGCAGGCTACTATAGGAGATTCATTGATGGATTTTCTAAAATAGCTAAGCCTATGACTGAGCTTACGTAGAAGAACCAGAACTTCGATTGGGGTGAAGAACAAGAAGAAGCTTTCCAATTATTAAAGCAAAAACTATGTGCTACACCTATTTTAGCATTACCGGAAGGCAGTGATGATTTTGTGGTGTACTGTGATGCATCCATAAAAGGGTTAGGTACGGTACTGGTGCAGAGAATGAAGGTTATTGCATACGCTTCTAGGCAACTGAAGATTCACGAGAAGAACTACACCACTCATGACCTGGAGATAGGAGCGGTAGTGTTCGCCCTAAAGATCTGGAGACACTATTTATATGGCACGAAGTTTGTAGTGTTCACCGACCACAAGAGTCTACAACATATCCTAGACCAAAAGGACCTCAATATGAGTCAACGCCAATGGATAGAGCTCCTAAGTAATTACGATTGCGACATTCGTTATCACCCGGGGAAAGCAAATGTAGTAGCAGATGCCTTGAGTCGAAAGGAAATATTCGAACCGTTGCAAGTAAGAGCCTTGGTTATGACCATTGGCTTGGACCTTCCATCACGAATCCTTGAGGCGTAGAAAGAAGCAGTTAAGGTTGAAAACCTTGAAGCCAAAGATATCAGTGGCATGATAAAGAAGTTAGAAGCCCGCGCCGATGGAACATTGTGTTTGGATAATAGGAGTTGGTTACCTTGTTACGGTGACACGAGATCTTTGATTATGCACGAATCGCATAAGTCAAAGTATTCTATTCATCCAGGATCCAACAAGATGTACCATGACCTGAAGATGTTATATTGGTGGCCAAACATGAAGGCTGACATCGCCACATACGTCAGCAAATGCCTGACTTGTGCCAAGGCCAAGGCTGAACATCAGAGGCCCTCTAGTTTATTGGTCCAACCCGATATACCAGAATGGAAGTGGGAGAAGATAACAATGGATTTCATCACCAAACTACCCAAAACGGCAGTAGGATTCGATTCGATTTGGGTCATTGTTGATCGTCTTACCAAGTCTGCACACTTTTTGCCAATGAGAGAGACAGATTCTACAGAAAAATTGACGAGGCTGTACATGAAGGAGATAGTAGCAAGACATGGTATACCGGTATCAATCAACTCCGATCGTGATAGCCATTTCACTTCGAGAGTTTGGTAATCCTTGCATAAAGCATTGGGTACGCAGTTGAACCTGAGCACTGCTTATCATCCTCAGACCGATGGTTAGAGTGAGAGGACCATTCAAACATTAGAGGACATGCTAAGAGCTTACGTGATTGACTTCGGGAATGGTTGGATTAGAAATCTGCCCTTAGTGGAATTTTCGTACAATAATAGTTATCACACGAGCATTAAAGCTGCACCGTTCGAAGCACTTTACGGTAGGAAGTGTCATTCTCTTGTTTGTTGGGTTAAAGTTGGAGAAACACAACTTACCAGACCAGAAATTATTCATGAGACTACGGAAAAGATTTTCAAGATTAGAGATCGCATGCAAGCTGCACGTGGTCTAGCAAGTCTTACACACACTACCCTACTACTTTATTATTTTGAATATTTCCATCATGTGATACGTATTACAAACCTGATACAA
>BQNB010016790.1:19770-44280 GCA_026074375.1 Tanacetum coccineum | reverse complement strand
ACACACATGAACACACACGAACACCCAAGAACACCATGAACCCTAGTTTACAAACCACTCACCCCAATCCAAATTAACCATAGGGTTAATGACCCCCTCACAACCCGTAACCCATCCATCACTTTCAATTAAACCTTAACCCATTCCACCCTGGCTGAAAGAAGGATTCTCATTGGGTGATGTGACGTGTGTAATTGCTTACTCTCACATAACTAACACACTCTATGCCACATCATCGATCCGTTTATACTCCTATTAAATCCTACGGCTTACAAGGAGAGAGAAGAGATGGAGGGCCAAGATGAAAAAGAAAAGAAGGATCGAGAAGAAGGAGGTGAGCTCAAGCTTGGGGTATAAAAACCCCCCTCATTCCAGCACACGAGAGAGTAATTTCTAGTGGTTAATTTTTAGTTTATGTTTTCGATTCAAGTTGTTAAGTAGTTTTTATGTAATTTCAATTTAATGTAATTTCATTTCGTATTGTAATAAACTTTATTTCAGTTTTAATAAAAGATTTATTTCATATTAATTTGTGTCTCATTTGAAATCTGTCAAAGTATTTTTGTTTGTGATTGCTGTTCATTCGATGAAGACTTGATACCTATTGGAATTGGAAGGCTGCTAGGTTATCAAGGGGTTTAGAGCTATTGGTTAGCACATAGGATTAGAATAGGTCATTGTTGATTCAATATGAGCTTATGTGAATAAGCCATAAGCTCAGAATAAGCTGTTAAGTTTTCCTGTTAGCTGAAAACAAAGGTACTATTATTCTCTTTAAGTTTCAATAAGTTTGTTTTACATTTTGTTCTTGTTCTGTTTTCTTAAAAAGCTGTATGGATTTGCTTTTGAATCTAGTTGATAAGCAGTTTAGATAAGCTGAATTGAGTAAAGCAGCTTTTAGTTTTATAAGTTGAATTTATTTTGTGGATTTGAGGTAATTATAGGTTATAAGTGGAATGTTAATAAGCTGTTGAGCTTATCAGCCCTAATAAGCTTATTCAGCTTATTCAAAATAAGATATAGTTAAGTTGGTTCTTAAAAAGCTAAGATAATAAGTTTTTTAAATCAAAAAGGGATGCTGTGTGTTAAAAGTTAGAAGTTGCAGGGGCCAATCTTGCTTGTTTTTATAGTTTCTGTTAAGTTTAAAGTTACACAGTTAGTCCTTGTTAATTGCATAATTAGTCCTTTTAATTTTCATAGTTAGTCCATTCGTTAGTTTAATAGTTTAGTCTAGTTAGTCCCTAGGTTAAGGGACTAAATCTTCCATTAGTTCAAACTTTGTGTTTTTAGTATAAAATCTAAATTTACACCGCCTACCCTTATCTTTCTGTTTTGACACTTTTTACCCATGTGGTTGTTTTGTTCTAGTTTATGTTTATAAAAAATCAGTTCTTTTTATAATAATAAAATTAGGTTTTTTTTTAGTTTAATTAGTTAAATTAGGTTTTTAATAATAGTTTAAATTAGGGCTTTAAGAAAATTAATTTTTCTGATTATTTCTCTTTATAAAAAGAATTTTTATTAAAAATTTTTTAGTTAAGTTTTATATTTTAAAAAAATTATTTTCAAATTTAGTTTGTTTTTTAAAAAAAACATTTAATTTTAAACCTTTTAGTTTTTTTATTTAACCTTTTTAAATAGAAAACATTAGTGATTGAAAATGGTTTTTTCGCTTTTAAGTATAATTTAGGATTAAGTTAGCTTAAAAAGTATTTTTCTTAATTTTTATCAATTAAATTTCTATTTTTAGGATTTAATTTAGATTAATTAGTGGTTAATTCATATAAAATCCAAAAAGCCATTAAAAATATTTTTAAAATTTTCTTTAGCATTAATTTAGGTTTAGGAATCTAGTTTACATTTTTAAGTTTTAAATTGCATTTGTTTTGTTAAATGTCGCATTTTATTTTCGTAATAAGTTTAATTTGTTATTTAGTTGTCTAATTGTGCCTTTAATTTTAGTAGTTTAATTAAATCAAAAAAATATCTCTTTTCTTATTCAAATCAGAATCCAAGCTTAAACGAGGTTTCCATTGCACGAGTCATTGGGGAAACGACCCGGGTGATCATACTTGCCCGGTTTATTATACGTATTTTATATTATATTATATATATTTTTGAGAGTGAATTTTATCAAGGGTAACTTGGTATCTTTCTTAATTACTCTCGGGATTATATTATTTTATATTATATTTTACGTGTATTAAAAACTTACAATCAACTACCACATCGGTTGTGAGCCCGCAAGAGGTAGTAAACTTTTATCAGCCCACAACTTTTATTATTTTTATTATTATTATATTTTTATTATTCCTTTTTTTTACTTTTTATTGTTAAAAAATCGAAGGTGATTGTGAGGGTCTTGTCTACCCGTAAACTTATTACTTTGCACAAGATTGATTAAAGGTTGTTTAAGCTCGAAATTGTTAGCATTGGGGATCGGTGTTAAAACTATTGCATCTTCGTACCCAATCGATGGGTGCTTTAACATTTGGGCCATAGTTCGATTGTCGGCCATTGGAACAACGTTTTGTTCAACAATTGGTTCAACCGGAAGAGTTTGTTGTTGTCGACGTCTTCGAGATTGCGAACGAGTGCGCATAAAAAGAAAAAACTAAAAATCAAAAAGCAAAACTTTATACTAATATTTTTTTTAACAATGAATTTTAACGGTTACACGAAAGAGAGTTAAACCAAATAATCAACTACTTCACGGTAGCCCTCAAAAATTGCTTTTCAATGTGAGTCGTACTTCGTAGAGACACAATTGGCAAGTGTTAAATCTTTGATTACGATTTGGGAACAAGTTCACCGGAAATTGAAATGATAACACCTCCGTTGAGAATGTTATATTTTGGTATTTTTACCAATTGGTGATTTTTATTTCTTTAATTAAAAAGGAAGATTTTTTATATTTTTGATTTTTTTATTTTTTTTATCTTTTACTTATACTAAAAAGAAAAGGAAAATATTTTTACTTTTTATATTTTATAATTTTTTTGAATTTTTGAATTATAAAACAAAAATGAAACTTTCGAGTGTGAAAGGATCTTCAAACCAAATCAACAAACACAAAACGTAGGAATCTTAATCACTAGTCCCCGGCAGCGGCGCCAAAAACTGGTTGAGTAATTTTTACACACGTAAAATATATATAAAATATAATACTTTAAAAGAGAAATTAAGAAAATTCCCTTAAGGAAAATTCACTCTTAAAAAAATATATATATAATATATAATATACGTATATTAAACCGGGTAAATATGATCACCCAGGTCGTTTCCCCAACGACTAGTGAAATTGAAACCTCGTTTAAGCTTGGATTCTGATTTGAATAAAGCAATGATATTTTTGATAATCTATATCTACTAAATAAAAGCAATTTAGACAATTAAACAAATACGGGAAACAAAATAAATCGTGACAATTAAGCAAGTAAACTAAATTTTAACCCCTAAAAGTATAAACTAAAATTCTAAACCTAAGATAGGACAAAAGAAAATTTTAGGAAAAAGAAAAACATTTTTGGTTTTTTTGGATTAAAAGATATGATTTTTCTAAAATTTAAACTAAAAAAAACTATAAAAATAATAAACTATTAAAAATAAAGTCCTAAAAATTATATAAAAATTATACTAAATAAAGAAAATGTGCAGAAACTTTATAAAAATAAAAGCCCTAATTTTAACTTTTTACAAAAGTTTAATTAAACTTATTAAAACTAAACCCTACTTATTAATTAAAATATTAAATCTATTAAATCTTAACAAAAGGGATTACTAAGGACTTATTATGCAAATACATAGATGGGTACTAACGGAGCCAAGAGTATTAAAACCTGAAAAAAGAACTAACTGTGGAAGACAATTTAATAACTAAAAATTACAAACTTGTACCTGAGAAACACTATCCCCGACTTCAAACAAAGTCCATTTTAGGCTTAAAGATTAGTTGAAACTAAAAGTGCTTTTCAGCAAAAACTTAAAGAAGCAAATTTATAAAATAAGCTAGGGAGAACAACTTTAACAAAAGCACTTTAGTCTAAAACTCAAAGATAAGCTCTAAAGAGCTCCAATAAGTTGTTACAGAAACTGGGGGTTTGGGCTAATGTTTTACTAAAACAACTATAATAAGCTTAATTAAGTCACTTTTGTGAAAAAGGAAAGAGTTCTATGAAGCTTATAAGGTGCTTTATCTATGAATGCAAAGAAATCTTAGCTAGAAGTAATTTTAAGCAACTAAAAATTGAGCTGAACTAAGCAACTCTTGAATCCAAAAGTAATAAGAAAAAATCAAAATAAGATAAATTCCTTAAAAGCTAAACTAGACCTCTAAACTTTTAGGACTTTATTAAACTACTTATAATTATCTATATAAGCTATAAAATCTAGACTCATAAGCTAAATTAACAAATTAAGAACCTGAAATTCCTAAGTACTGTTTTTGGCTTTTTTACTTTTTGAAAGACTTTTGACAGCAAAAATAAGCTATGTAAATAAGCTAGAAAATGAAATTTAAGTCCTAATCTGTATTAAGCTATACCTAGTCTATAAAATACTAAAGGAAGAGTTATTAAACCCTAACTTTGCTGGCTTAATTTGGGGCTTAAGACTCAGCAGTACTAACTTTTGTTAGTACTGCTAGTGTAAAGTATCAGCAGTACTAACTTTTTGTTAGTACTGGTGCCCTTTGCACAAATGTAAACCAAGAGTGCAGGTTTCCTAAGGGAAATCCTGCACTAAGACACACTCAAATAGAGTGTTTAAACAAAGTTCAAGCAAGATCTAAGCCTTAAGGTCTTTGGATCAAAATTTCACAAGCAAAAAGATAGTCAAAAACTGCCCTGGTGTAAAAGCAAAGATAATAAGCCATATCTTTTGAAACTTTGAACTCTAACTTATAAAAAACTAAATGAAAACTAAACTTAAATGAAAACTCAGCTGACTCAAGCAAATTGCACAAGTAATGTTGACTTTTAGAGGTCAAACACACTTATGCCAAACGTCCCTTTAAGACTATGACAGTTTGAGATAAGCTACTAAATTTGAAATCTAGTAACAGTGCTTCTAATTACCAGGACAATTAACAGATTAAAACTACTTTAATAAACATGACTTAACAACTAAATAAGCAATAATCTAAGACTTAAGCTATTTTACTATATTTTTGGTTTTTTAGAGGTTTTTAAGACAATTTAAGCTAATCTAGGATTTAAACTATTTAAGCTAAAAACAGATGAGCAACTATGATTATTAAGCTAGTTTAAAACACACTAATTAAGCACTAATAAAAGCAACTTTAAATATGCTAATATGCGATCTTCACTATTAAGCTAAAATTTAGCTAGAAATGATATTTATGAAAAGTAAATGAAAAACTTACTTGTGCTTCAAGCTAAACGAAGCTTCAAACTCAATTCCTCAACCTACAAGCTCTAGCTTATTTATGTGAATAAGCTAGTATAAGTCCATGGGGATCCTTCCATTTTAGATCCCCCTTCCAAAAGCTTAATTCCAATACATTCCATAGAGTAAATGTAATTTAGACTGGTTTAAGGTTTAGTAAGGCTTAATTCTGAATTGATTAAGCTCTATTTCAGCTTATAGACTGAAAGAGCTTATTAAGAGCTTATTGAGAGAATTTAGCTTAGTTAAGAGAGCTTATAAAAAGAAATTGGGAGAGATTAAGAAAAACTGAATTTCATTAATTGAAAACTTGCTTACAATACTTTTAAAGGGGATAAATTACCAAGATTAAAAAATCATTAGCTAGATTTGAATTTTAAGCTACAACTAAATTAAAAACTATGTGTAAAAAAAAACTAGATATCGTTGTGATATGTTGTTCAGTTTTTCTCTTTTTGTGGTGTGAGAGGCTGATAGGCCCTATTTATAGGCTGCCTTGGATCCTTCTAGCCTCTTGCCTTGCTCTCCAATCCTTTTAATCCTGGCCAATCATTTCTTCAATCATTTGAGCATCAATTGTGGCCGTTTGATCAAGCTGTGGACACCTGAAGATTGCCAGCGTGTCATTCTCTTATGGATGTCATTGTGCTTCTTTTGTGAGTGTTTTAGCACAAAAACCCACATTCTATTGTGCTTTCTTCATTGCTACTATCATGTTTTGAGCCATTATTTGTGTTTTTTTTTAATTTTAATTTCCAGTTCTAGATTTTGATTAAGAATGAATTTTTTGAGGTTTATCATACTTTCACTGAAATTTGGTGTCATACAGTTGAGTTAGCTAAAGAGGCTTTTAATGGAATTGTACATCAACATCGGTTAAATAGGATATCCCCAATGGATGAGGCTGAGTACTTATAGGCACCAGCCGATCCTACGGACGCGTCACTTTGCATCAAGGTTTGAATTTTAGTATTTGCAGTACTACTATCTTAATGTATTTTATCTCGGTGTATCTTATAGTCTGATCTTATACAGGATTATCTTGGTTACTTTAATTCTCAACGAGTTAATGCGACGAATCAGAAAGCTGGAACTAAACAAATGAATCTAGGTTGAGCACTTCTCAAGCATATGGTTCTTCAAGTGTGTTCATCTCTGAAATTGGAACTGTTGGTTTGAGTGATCATATAGTTAGACCCACCCGAAGTGGCTGACATGGTAAATGGCACAGTTTCATAAGAAGGAAATGAGCTGCTTAGTTCATGTTACTTACTTAATATCATATTAAAATTAGATTTACTCTCATACTTTGATCCAAAATCATCGATAAATGAATTTGAATAACCATCGGTGTAACGTGGTTTTTTAGTAAATGCGCTGAAATTTAATGAAAGTTGGATTCTTATTTGTTGGTCGATTTCGGCTAATGGTTTACGACATAAATGTAGCTTATTGCTGACTGAAATTATGTTTGGATTAAATTATGTATTTGAAAGAGTATTTTAATAATAGTTTCATTATTAGTAGATTAAATTATGTAGCAGCCCACACCTACTTTAATCGTCTGTTGTTTATAGTTAATATTGTTGCTATGGTTTAATGATGTTATTGGCACATATGTACCTTTAGATGTTTGTTGATTGCTTGATGTGTTACGCATACGTGACATAGTACTGAAGTCATGCTAGACGTGTAGGCATGTAGCTCTAAGTGTAATTGATTATCTTATTAATTGATTATGAATTTGCAGATTGATGTATATGGAGATATATCATGATTAATACCTCATAATAACTAATTTGACCATTCCAAAAATGAAGTTTTCCAAGATTAACTTTAAAGAAGAAGTTGAGGAACGATAACGAATCAAGTATGTTGTTCTTTATTATCTACTATTAACTTTTTTACGCCGCGGTTTAGTTTCGTTTTCAATATCAAATCTGTTTTTTAAGTTTAAACTAAGTAGTGGTTTTTTTAGCATTGTTTGTTAGACATTCAATATCTTCATTGTTAAGATAAATGTTACTCATTGTATAGACTAAAAGTTCTTGGTGTTAATTTATCTAATATTCGTCTTTTGTTTATGGACATGGATAGGCTACACTGGCAGTAAGAGTCGTACCATTTGTTTACGCTAAAGAATACAATGTTTAACGGAGTAGTATTTATTTTCCAACCACATGCTATACTTTTATATGTTTGTTGTTGAATGCCACTTCCTTGCTACCACTAAAGGCTCATAAAACATACAATAATTTTTTCTATGTACAATGCAAGTAAAGCGTTATTTAGGAATCTGAGCTTATCTCTTGAATATAAGCTTTTATATTCTGTTGCTATTTCTACTAATTTGCATTTCAACTTCTTATTTCCATTATCTTTTGAGAGAACATTAAATCATGACATATTGTATCATATCCTGTTATCATATTTAGTTATTTAGTCAAGCTAAAATACACACATCTTCACATTGTGCTTCTGTTTATATCTTCTCCATTTTAGATTTGAAATTAGTTATATGGATAGGATTTAAGGTCATAGAATCGTAATTACGTTAGAACCCGACTTCGGATATATGTGTGTCACTTTCTGGTCATATGAGGCAATAATTTTCCTTTGTTTGACACAGTAATTCATTTAGGTTGCAGAACATAAAGTTACCCGCCGACATCAAAGCTAATGTGGTGGTAGCTAAGGACCGAAGCGGCAAGTACAAGAAAATTGAGAGAAGAGAAAAGATTCGTGATCTATGTCAAGAAGGGAATTCATGGCATACGACATTCATACCATCTACTGAAGAACTTGACACAAGTTATTTTATGACTCAATATATTTGGAATCCAAAAGATGTGTAGTTCAGATAATGTCGGTCCGTTTTTAGTATTATGGAAGCTTTTTTTTGTACTGGTATGTCTGAGTTACCAATTTGTTATGTTTGGATATTCATTCATAGCAACTATAATTTGTAATATCAAAGTCTCTTGGTTTATATAATTATATAGTTTTTTGAGACTTGCAACATCCATGTGTGAACTAATTGTCACCATTCAGTGTCTTTCGCTTTTGACTTGCAACGAAACAGAAATACTATTTCCTCGCTGTTTTGCTCTTATATTAGTAACACTAATCTTGTGTTTCTTCTTTGTCTTCTAATCTCCAGGAGGTAACAAACATACAATGCTTTTCCTCGACAACACATGGTAGCTAAAACTCACCGTAGCGAAGCATGGGTTTCAAAAACTTGTTGCTTACATAAACAATAACCCAATGAAGTATTTTTCTTTAGAAAATTCACAAAAGCAACCCATTTTAAAAAGTCAAACCATACAGTCAAAAACATAACAAGGCACAAAACCTTACAAGACCCAAAAACCTAACAAGGCCCAATAAGCTATATAGGCCAAAAACCTAACAAGGCACATAAGCTAAAACCCACAATGACTCAAATGAAGTAAGCGTCTCTAGAAAATTAACAAAAGCAACCCATTTTAAAAAGTCAAACCATACATCAGTCCTGAATAGTCAAACCATACACTAGTCATAAATATTCAAACCATACATTACTCTTTAAGAGTCAAACCATACAATTGTTTGAGGTCCAAAAACAGTAGTCCAGATACCATTGTTGACTAGAGTAACATCTTGTATTTCCAGTAGAATTCAATCATACGTTCACGGTATGCCAAAGCAAAATCTATGGGAGCATCAACCTCCAAAGGAATTTTATGTGACATCCTGTATAAAAAAAAGCAAACCCAAAGGCCACAATCACCATAAAGACCACCTTGTAGTGGGACTCCATCAGCATATCAAAAACTGATTGAATAACTGGCTTTATCAATATTCTTCTTGTCAAACACCTCGGCATTATCAAGATAAAGTGGGATATGGAACTCGAATTTTTGCCTCAAGTCAAGCCAAAAATGACAGGTTTCTATTCCACAAGGAGGGGCCCCAAGAGTATCATAAATGGTTATCACACCAGAAAAAATGTCCAACTTGGCAAGTACCCAATGAGATTTCTTTTCGTTGATAGGAAAGTACACCTATATATTTGAACATAATGAATTATGACCTCCTTATATATATCATTTTAAGATAACAAAGGTTATAAATATAAACCTTTTCAACATTATTTGCAAACCAGGGTAGACCGTATTTGACACCATCAGCGTAATAAAGAGGATACTCATACCGGGAAAGTATATCACTGAGATATGGACTTGCCATTGCCTAGTCATCATTGGGCTCCCTAAATTGCCATAAATAGTCAATCCAAATATCGAGGTGCTGTCGTTAAAAAAATAGATAACTATGGAAAAAGTTAGATATAATAAATCTGATTATAAGGTTGAAACGTTGATTAAAAACTATTCAAAAATACTTACATCACTAGATAGACAACCTCTTTTAGTGTGGCTCCTATCGACTAATTTCTCCCAGAAATCCATTTGAACAACATGACCTTCTTCAACCCCTGGAAAAGTCCACCTAAGTTCCATCCTATTTTTATCACGAAATAACGACATAACAGGTTCAGGCACAGTCACTGTTCTTTTTGGTGCATTTAGAGAACGAGTAAGATCCTGCATAATTGGAAGATTATTTAGAAGATTATTTAGAAGATTATTTGATTATCTAATTTTATAAACACATACCTCTGTCCACAGCAACAGTTGGATTTCATTTCCATCAGAATCAACAATGGTTTTGACCACTCTTTTTGATTTATTTAACTTCAGTTCACGGCGCCTTTTCTTGCATTTAACTTCAGTTGACTGCAGTGGCACATAAGGGGAGAGAAGAACCTTACCGGGAAATTTTTGACGTTGGAAATGAACCACTACAGTGTTAATGTCACTTTTGTCAACATCTTTTACATTCTTTACCTTAAAATAACATAAGATTAAAGTTAGGTGAGATTTACTTCTACTTAGAGAAACATGAACATGTGAAAGAAATATTTACCAAATAAGGTTGATCCACATTCATCGATTCAGAGCCACCAACATCCTAGAAACAAAAATATGAAAATCAGATTCCTCCAAAAACAATATTAAAGAAAATCATTAATATATTACCTAAGTAGAATCCGAGCCACTAGGCGTGTCAAATACTTCTTCCATTAGCTCTCTAACCTGTTGTGTAGATAGAAAATAAGCTTCTTTATTGTCCTTGACTTTGAAATCATTATCATCCACAATAAGAGATTCCTATAATAATATGAATTAATAAGGTAATTGTACAAATAAATCAAATACAACATGTTTACAATGTAAATCTCAAACCTTAGAGGTATGATCAACATCTTGGGACTGTAAACGAATAAGACCATCAATAGAAACACTCTCATCTACTTCATTCAATCTTTGGGAAATATGATCAACACTCGTACAATGGCTGACCCCCTCCATGGACTGGTGGTCAAGACCATCGACAGGAAAATTATCCGAAACATCATTACAGTTCTAGAAATAAGAATTAAAGGTCTAATCAACCAGTTATACAATAAGAATTGAGGAAATTTGCATTGAATAGTTAAAACCTTATTAAGTCGATCAACATTCATACACTGGCTGACACCGTCCATGGACTGGTGGTCAAGACCACCAACAGGAACATTATTGTATTAATTGCCGTTCTACGAATAAATTAAATAAGATTATTTGTTGAAATATAATAACAAGGTAAGATGTTATGTAAAAGACATGACCTTATCAAGATGATCAACATCAGATGAACTAGTGTGTAGTTTTTTGGGTAACTTGCTCAACTGAAAGTAAACGACGTTGCAAATCAACGATCATCTGCTGTTGATCTTTGACAGTTTGTGGAAGTACAACTCTCTCTAGCAAATCTTCTTGATTAACAGCTTGAGTACGCACCTCTTCTTTATTAACAAAACTACGGACCTCAGTAGGAACATGTACCTTATGACGAACCTCTGTCCGAACACAGGTATGAACACTCTTGGAATTACTACTACCCCTTGTAGATGATCTAAGTACTGGAGTAGACGGGGCCACCTTTAAAAAAAATCTAAACTAGATATCCACCAAGGTTCATTCATCTCACTAGCTGAGGGGGTAAGTTTGTGAAAGGTTGTGTGGAAAACTAGAAGGGGGGTTGAATAGTTTACCGCTTTTTAATTAAAGGTTTTAAAGTGTTTTTAAAAATTCTAGATTCGAATTTATGTGAATTCAACACTTGCACAATATGAACAATATACTTATCTAGACAATTAATACGATAATATGAGGAAATAATGTAAGACAAGAGATAAGAGTAAGAACAATCAAACCACAACGCGAGGATTTATAGTGGTTCGGTAACGAAGCACCTCTTCACCCTACTCTACTCCCCGAGCACCTAACTCGAGAGTTTTCTTTACTATGTCAACAAGCTCCCTTATAGCGGAGAAAACCGTACACAACGTTGCTTACACCGATTTACAACACAAAGCTAAATGTCGAGTTCTAATCTTTGCTAGAACCAATCTATCACAACACGACTTTACTACTTATTCAATACTTCACGACTTCTTCACAACTTCAAGACTTCTTCATAACTTAGCGACTTCACTTCACCACACTACTTATATCACAACTATTTAACACTACTTGGTAAGATCACCACGATCTAACTATACTTACAAAGATCGCCAAGATCTAGCTACCACGCACAAATACAAGATATACAAATGATTTACAAGTTATGACATGGATGCAATAATATTGCAACAACACACAAAGGTGTAATACTTCTTCATTTGAGGATGGAAGTATTATTCTCTTGCACTTGAGGAATTAAGCTTGGATCACTTAGAAACAAAGCTTTATGATTAAATAATCAAAGGATTTTAGTGGGATGTGTGGGACAGAAATCTTCCCTACCAAATTCTAAGCAATAACAGAAATCTTCCCTAGCAATTTCTAAGCTACGACCATCAATAGAAAAAATGAAAGGCTGGTTAGGAGATGGATTATGAACGAACCTTTGGTGTTGAAGTAAAAAATTCAAGGCTGGTTATGTCTAACCATGGTCCAAAAACACTCCGGGTAAACATACCAAGACGATCTCCATTCCAACTCAACTTCGATCGAATTGTTTGTAGAAGGTGTAACTTTGATCTAATACTAACCTTAGCATCATAAACCTGAAAACAAATTCAAAAGAAAGGTATCACAATTTGGCCTTAATATGATACGTGTCAACTCTAACAAACTTCGACCCAATTACCTAACTTAGTTTCCCAAAGGTAACACAGAACATATTCAAACCTAAGAAACTTCGCCACAATAACCTAACTTAGTTTCACTAATCCGGCTTATTATGATACTTTTAAGCCAATCATTCATGAAGGAGATCATCCACTACAAGTGATAAACCAATTCAAAACCAAATAAAATTTAATTTTAACAAATAATTTTTAATTTTTAAACACTACGCTACTTTTGTATATAACTTTTAAATCTAACAAATAATTTAAAAAAAATAAGACTATGTTAAACTCGCTAAGCCAGAAAATTAGGGATCAAATATTTTGAAGAACGCTACAGGGAATACAATTGTCTTTAAGCAATAAATTAGGGATCAAAACTTACCTAATGTCTTTGAGCCATAAGAACTATTGACGAACATATGGTGAGCGCCAAAAAGATTGATTGTCTTTATCGGAATAGTGATATGGAACGACGGGTGAACTGTGTGTGATTGAGTGTGTGTTTGAAGAGAGAGAAAATGGTTTTTCACTATGTGTTTTGGTAAAAGTAAACGATAAAATATTTGGAAATAATTTTTTATTTGACACACTGCCCAAAGTGGGTAGAGCAACAGTTAGTAGAGTGGTAGAGCATCCGACGTATACAAAAAAACAAAAGAGTACTATAAGGGTAAATGAGTAATCTTCTATTTAGTGGTGGGCCAGTCCACAGATTTGTGGGCCAATAAAAAGTGCACTTTATGGGACACGTGTCGCTCAACTAAGAGGGTAGAGCGGTAGAGCAGTAGAGCATGACCATAATAAAAACATGGGGTCATGGTTGACCATTTGGCGCCAAAACACTTGTACAATTGGCCAAAACAGGAATTTTCTCAACAATTGGGGTTTGTGTTTCCCAATAAGGTACTGTGTGTCAAAAAAATAGTCATATACTGAATGTACCATTCACATGTCTATATTAAAAACCCATTTTCATTGACATTTACAATCATACATTTTCACTTTCATACTTTTTCTAGTAGATTTTTAATAGTGTCTTTAGTTGTAGAAATTTTTTATAATCTTTTGAGTTTATTTAATATTTTGTATGCATCTTTAAATGGTTTTTAATGAGAAAATATTGGAAAAATTTTGTATGAGTTAAAAATCTGTTTTTATTTAAAAAAAATGAGTTTTTAGTATTATAAAGTTTCTGTGTCAATTTTATATTTTATTTAATTCGCTTAGTATTTTTTTAATAATTTTTATACAAGTTTGAGTATTTAAACTTTATATTTTTATTGTTTATAATACTTTTTATGCAGGGACGTGTGCAAAAACACAAAACACAGGGACGATATCTGCATAAAATTTTATATGTGAAGAGCGAAAAGACTAAATTGCCCTTACGTTTTTTGCACGTGAGGGCTGTTAACGGTAGTATCAAACGACATTTGTGAGAAATGACTAAAATTGCAAGAATCGATAACCATAACGACGTCCGCTGTACTTACTTTGTAAAAGGACGAAATATACTACTACTATGTGTAAACCACAATGACGAAGTTTATAATCTACTCTTGTAGTTTTAAACTTGATACACGTGTATATTAGTATTAGACCTAAAATTAGATCTACGTGATTAGGCTTATTAACCATTTTTCTTTTCATTAAATCCAGGGGTGGATTTGCGTGTATGGTAGGGGGTGGCATTGCCTCCTACCAATTTTTTATGAATACACAAATTATATATAAAAAATGAGTTTACTGGTAGAGAAAAGGTCTAGTGCCCCCATGCAAATCGTGCCCTCACACTCTTAAAGATTATAAAAAATCAAAGTGTTTTTCGGTTGATTTTACTCGTCGGAATAAATGAAGATGGAAAAATAGAGAAGAAGACGTACATGTTTAGGGAAATGGGAAAACATTGAGTGGTTGGGGATTGTTCTTAAAAGGACAAGACTTAAAATATTGAAAAAAGTGTTTGAAAAACGAGAATGGTTTTACTATTATATTTCTAGAACCACATATATGTAAAAGCCTTTTAAATTTCATTTTCTTAAATTAAGGGCCCGATTGGTTTGTAGGCGGGTTTAGGATTAAGATTTGGATTTGGATTAAAATTTAGATTTGGATTTGGATTTGATATAAGAAAGAGAAAATATATTATAAAATAAAAATATATGAATATATATTTAAATATATATATTTATAATAAAAATAATATAATTTTTATTATTAAAAAAAAGACAGAGAGAAAGTAAGTGGCAGGGCCAAGAATAATGCAAATCCCACCTATAGTATATCCTTTTCAAATAGTGCACAACATTGGGATTCAACCCCATCTTTCTAACCAAACAATGATTTAAAGTCTTATCAACTAAAAACCCATTCCAAAGTAGCTAACCAAACGGACCCTAAACAAATTGTAAAATGGCAATCACTGTAATAAAAATTTAAGTATGTTTACTATTCCTTGATTTGTACTCCGTATATCTTTTGGCGTATGTGCCGTAAGTAACAACAATTTACTAATAAACAACCCAAGTGAGTTTACCATGAAAATAATTTATTTTATTTTTTAATATATTCAAATATATAACATTGAAGTAGAGTAATTTTGTTGCTTTTAACCATCGAAGGAAAGCAACTTTGATGCCTTCATTTACACCCGAACCGACTTGTTTCAAGTTACACTGAAAATCATTTATTGCTCGATGTCCTTCGTAATCAAATTTTCTGGTTCCGCCACTATAAATGCATCTAAGAGGGAACGGTGTGGTGGCGAGCAACCCTCGCCGTTCATACGTGGCATCTCGCTATTGCTCGCCACCACACCAGGTGAGCTCGTCGTTTTTTTTATTTTCGCCGGTTAAGCGAGCAAGAAAAGCACAAAACATATAAACGTTACATTTTTTGAATATGTAGCCGTTGGTTAATTTCAAATTTTGATATATATTTTTTTAAAATTATGCTCACTATTACACTATAAATAATACACTTTTTACCCAAATTTTTCACATATAATCTCAAACAAAAATCGGATATGGCTTGTTCAATTCCACACACCATCGATGAAATCCAAGCTTTGGTTCAAAAACTAATTGACGAAGATATCGTTCGTCAGAAAATGGTTATGGAGTTAGCCGTGCAATTTAACAATGCATGCACAGCTAAAGACGATCTGAGAAAAGCATACGAGAAATGCAATGACATTCTACAAGAGAGCCAAATGAGGTACGAGATGCTATCATTATCATTCATTTTCACACACATACACACACACCATGGCTAATGAACTAAATGAGGTGCGAGATGTTATCATTAGGCGACTACGAACCGAACAAGAAAAGGAGTACCAGTTGGTTAACAATTTGTTGGGTGAGATAACGCGTTATATGCTCCAGAAGCTAGACCATGCTGAGGAGGAAACGAGAGTGCGTTCGCTGCCTTTCGACGAGCCTCTAAGAAGCTTCAGTCTGAAAACTTTGCATATGAGCTCGGAATCAGATACACGTATCTCAAACATCTCGGAGGCCGCTAGAGAAGAAGTGCTCGCCAGCATACATGAGAGGGAAGAACTCATCAAGAATTACCGAGCAATCTAATAGCTTGTGTTCTCGTATCGTTTTGTACTTTGTTATGTATTTTTATTTTCGTATTGTACTTTTTTTTAATTTTCATATTGTAATTTTTTTATTATCGTATTGTATTTTGTATTTTAATTTGAATGAAATGAATTTAGTTTGTTTGAAAAAATGGAAAAATAAAATAAAATTGTGGGTGATGGGGCAAAAATGAGGGGGTTGAAGTAGGAGTGAGAAGATAACGTAACACCCGATGAGGCCAAAATGAGGAGATATATCATGAGCTAAGTACTGTTTTAAGCCAAGAATTTTTTTTGATTCACTTTGTGGTCAATTTTTAAAAGTCTTCCCAAAATGGTCATCCTCAATTGCTCAACTTCACTACTCCACACATTGTTTGACACGTATCACAAATGCTCAACTTTTAGTACAATTTACTTTTAGCTTAAAAGACAAATATAGCCTCATTCATTTATTATCTCTTTTCTCTCTCCCTCCCCTCTCACCATTACCAGTCACCTCTCTCTCTCTCTCATAATCACTCACCAGTCACCAAATTCAACAAGAACTCTTTTTTTAGGCTAGACGGAGTGGTTCGGTTTTCACCACACCCCTTACCACTCACCATGGTGATTGCTATTCCCATGGCATAAACTAGCGCGCGAGTTGGTTCGGTTACGGTGAACCACTTACCGTGGTGAGTGTTAAGCACTTGGGCCCCAATTTAAAATCAAACCGTTACTTATTTAAAAAAAAATACTTTTTTTAAAAAGACCCCCCTTTTACCTATAAATACCCACTACTTCACTCATTTTTATACACAATTCTCTAAATTTATATACAATCTCTCTAAACTTCACAATCTCCATTTTATTTTCAAAAAACATGTCCAACCAAAACACTCCCCGACCTAACAAATTTCAACTAAGATTCATCAACCAGAGCAATCCGCCGACACCCGAAGGCACGTTTATGCTCCGAAACCCATCATCGAACCCGAACTTATTACGGCCACAATCATACTATCACCAACCTTACCAAACCAACCATACTGAAACCCGGCACCGGCACCGAAACAATACGGGTTTCACGGTTACGGGTCACAGCCAAACGCGTTTCAGGATTACGCATCCCAACAATCCTCATTTCCATTTAGCCACCAAGACTACATCTCACAAACCCAAATGGGTGGTTCGTCATCAAAACCACGTACGGATCCACCCAGGTCTCCGATTAATGCATTTCCGATCAAAGAGTTGTACACGCCAGAATTTTCGGAGTCTTTACAAGAAAACACCGATTATTGGCAAACACCTAATACTTAAGAGGCAGCAGGTGAACAAGTTGCGACCTCACCAACGAAGAACAAGAAGAAGGCGACCTGTAACCGCCAAAATAGGATGATTGAAAACGATGATGCACCCCGACAGACTCCGTGGACAACAGAGGAAGAAATTGTGTTGCCTAAAGGTTGGCTTGCTGTTTCTGAAAACAACAAGGATGGTAATGCGAAGAAAAAACAGGGATTTTGGTGTGAGGTTTTGGAGTACATAGAAAGTAAAACAAAACAGCACGGTCGTCGAATGTACAACGCAGTGCTTGGAAAATGGAAGACAGTGCGCCCGTTCGTGATTCGATTTAGTGATATTTACAGTAACGTCATGCGTATGGCGCAGGACAGTGGATCTGGAGACGAAGATTACGTTCAAAGTGCAATGATTCAATATGAAATTGAAACCGGGATTCCCTTTAAACTTTGTCATTGTTGGGAGATTTTAAAAGATCGTCCGAAATGGAAAGAAATAACACTTCCAAAATTTTCAACAGGGTCTAGGGGTAGCAAGAGACACAAGTCATCTGGTTCTAGTTCGTTCAACACATAGTCTGGGGAAGCTATTATTAATCTGAATACTAATGTTGACGACAACGATGAAGATGAGATGCAGGAAATTAGAAGACTAGAGGGCATGGACAATGCGAGAGGTGCTAGAAAAGAAAGGGTCAAAAGCGTCGTGATCGTCAACTGTAAATGAGGATGCATCGGCTAGGTTGATGGTAACCGAGATGACAACTCAGGAGAAAGAAGAACGTTTAGCGTTTTTAGAGATCAAAAGGAGGGAGGTGGAATGTCGTGAACGAGAGATTGAACAACAAGACATGAGGTTCTATCTCCAGCCATACGATCACTTAACCAGGACCAATGAAACGCAATGGAGGAAATAAGGGCAAAGATCAAGGCGAAGTATAATTTGCAGTATTAGTTTACGTTTAAGTTTTTTATTTATCTATGTATCGTATCGCTTTTATTTATCTATGTATCGTTTAAGTTTTTAATGTATGAATAAAAGTTTTTAATTTAGTTTACGTTTTATTAATTTCGTACGTTTACGTTTACGTTCATATTTACGTTTTTGGTTTATGAATGAGAGTAATTAAATAAAAAAATAGTGGGTAAGGTGAGTTTGGTGGGTAAGGTGAGTTGTTATTAAGTATGTTTGGTGAGTGGTAAAGTTGGAGAGAGAAAGCTGATGTGGCGCTGACGTGTCAGATGAAAACATCACCACCACTCCATCTAGCCTTACTTTCATGGCAAAAATCATATCAATCCCTATTTTTACCCAAATATACCCACTATTTAATTGCTTTTATCCTTAGGCTGGACGGAGTAACGATACAACTCACCATTCAAGTGGAAAGTGACTACAAAATCCTTAGGCCGGACCCCATAAGTCACGTGCGAGTTTGGTTCAAACTGGTGAGCCACTCACCACCGTGAGTGGTTATGATTTGGGCCCCACTTTCACATTACCGTTTCCTTTATAAAAAAAAACTTTTTTTAAAAACCCATTTTTTTACCTATAAATACCCACTACCTCACCCATTTTTATACACAAACTTTTCCTATTTCTATACATTCTCTCTAAAAAATTAACACTCATTTTTATTTTCAAAAAACATGTCTCCCATACACACTCCTCGACAAACAAACGTCAACCTATGAAATCCCAATCGGTTAGCAATTCGCCGACACCTGAGACTGTTTTTGCGCTCGAAATCCTATCACCGTACACGAAACATTGTTACGGCCACAATCATAATTATCATCAACCTTATCCAAACCAACCATACCAAAACCCGGCACCGGCACTGGCACCGAAACAATACGGGTTTCAAGTTTACGAGTCACACCCAAACGCTTTTCAAGATTACTCGTCCCAACCTTCATCATTTCCATTTAGCCACCAAGACTACTTGTCACAAACCCAAATGGGTGGTTCGTCATCACAACTACGTACGGATCGAGTCCATTCTCTGATTAATGCATTTTCGCTCAAAGAGTTGTACACACTGATTTTTCAGAGTCTTTGCAAGAAAACATCGGTTTTTAGCAAGCACCCAATCCTTACGAAGTTCGGTTGAACAAGTCGCGACATCACCAACGAAGAAGAAGAAGGCGACCCGTAACCGCAAAAAAAGTCCAATTCAAAGCGATGGTTGCACCCCTGGTGACTCCGTGGACAACAGAGGAAGAAATTGTGTTGTATAAAGGTTGGCTTGCCGTTTCTGAAAACAGCAAGCATGGTAACTCGAGGAAGCAAGGTGGCTTTTGGTGTGAGGTTTTGTCGTACATAAAGAGCAAAACACAACAGTATGGTCGTCGAACATACGATATGGTGTTAGGAGAATGGAAGACGGTGCGCCCGTCCGTGGTTCGGTTTTGTGGGATTTATAATAACATCATGCGTATAGGTCCGGAGAGTGAAGCCGGAGACGCAGATTACGTTCAAATGGAAATGCTTCACTATGAAATTGATACCGGACTTCCCTTTAAACTTCGCCATTGTTGGGAGATTTTAAAAGATCATCCAAAATGGCAAGAAATAGCAATTCCAAACTTCAACACATGGTCTGAGGGAGGTAGCAAGAGGCACAAGTCAACTGGTTCTAGTTCGTTCAACACAGAGTCCGGGGAAGCTAGTATTAATCTGAATACTAATGTTGATGACAATGATGAAGATGAGGTGCAGGAAATTCAACGACCAGAGGGCAGGGACAAAGCGAGAGCTGCTGCGAGGAAAAATAAAGGGTCAAAATCATCGGCATCGTCAAGCGTAAATGAGGATGCATTGGCTAGGTTGATGGTAACCGAGATGGGTGCTCAGGAGAAAGAAGAACGCTTAGCGTTTTTAGAGATCAAAAGGAGAGAGGTGGAATGTCGTGAACGAGAGCTTGAACAACAAGACATGAGGTTCTATCTCCAGTCATATGATCACTTGGTCGGAGACCAGCGAAAGGCAATGGATGAAATAAGGGCAAAGATCAAGGCGAAGTATAATTTGCGATATTAGTTTACGTTTAAGTTTTTTATTTATCTATGTATCGTATCGTTTTATTTATCTATGTATCATTCAAGTTTTTTATGTATGAATAAAAGTTTTTAATTTAGTTGACGTTTTTATTAATTTCATACGTTTTTATTAATTTCGTACGTTTACGTTTACGTTTTTAATTTATGAATGAATGTACTTAAATAAAAAAATGATGTGTAAGGTGAGTTGGGTATGAAAGGTGAGTGTTAAAACGGTTGAAAGGTGAGTGGTAAAGTTGGAGAGAGAAAGCTGACGTGGCGCTGATGTGTAAGGTGAGTGAGCCCTCCTTATTCCATCCAGCCTTAATATGGTAATAAAGAACAATGCGTGAATTTTCAAAAAACACACAACTAACTTACAAAAGCTTTAAATGCATTCTTGAAAGCAACCATTTCATACAGCAAGAAGTTCGAGACACATATTACTTGGAGTCCCACAACCTGAAATAGAACCAGTTACAAAGGGTATATCCGGCTAGCAACGGCCGCAACCAGCAGCAGACTCTGGCGAGCAGCAGTAGACTCCGGAGAGCGTCGACGAGCAGCGGTGAGCAGCAGCAATAGATTACGGCATATCTATTTGATTCTTAATAGATTTATAGTTTGAGGTTATCGTAATCTCGTTAATAGACGATTGATAATAGCCATAGAAGAGGGAGACATTTGGCATTTGGATACTAGACCAAGTACGCATACGACTAAATTATGTGTGCTTGTTGTGAGCAGTCGAGAGTGGCGAGCCTGGGGATTTGTGTAAGGTGGTGGGGCAGAGGGAGTGGTGGTTCGCTGGTGGCTGACGGTAATGATGAGGTGGTGGTGATGAAGTGGGTTTATTGAAGAAGATGAGAAATTATTAAAGCATAAGTTACAACTATTTAAACTATTTAATGCTTATACCAATAAGGGTATATATGTAATTTTATTATAAAGTAAAAAGTAAAAAAGTGGGTAGCCGTCAGTCAAGTACTTGGTGGGTTGAGCAACCGTCAGTTGAGCACTAATTTATTAGTAGGACAAAAATAAGTAGGCCGCCTATTCAGTTGAGCATTTGCCACGTGTCAAACAATGTGTGGAGTAGTGAAGTTGAGCAATTGGGGATGACCATTTTAAGAAAACTTTCAAAAAGTGACCACAAAGTGAATCAAAATTTTTTCTTGGCTTAAAACAGTACTTAGCTCATGAGAAAAGTTCAACATAGACTCAACATTTAGTAAAGATCCAATGAACCAATCTTAGCCATTCATTTTTTCATCAAATTAAAAAAACTCACTTTCCACCTCTTTTTTTAAAATTAAATATCTCACAAACTGTTAATCATTACGCAAAACGAAACATACCATCGCGGCGAGAATTAAATCATCTTTCTATAAATGGACACTTCTATATACTTTCAACGAACTTTTTTTTTTGATTTTTTTTAGTTACGTTTGAAAAGAATCACATGTGATTTTTTCAAACGTGACTTAAAAAAATCGAAAAAAAATTCGTCGAAAATATATAGAAGTGCCCCTCTATAGAAAGATGATTTAATTCTCTTCGCGATGATGTATTTTTTGTCGTTTGACGATTTACCGTTTGCAAAATATTTTATTTTTAAAAAAGAGGTGAAAAGTGAGTTTTTTTTATTTTGATGAAAAAATAAGTGACTATAACTTGTCCATTGAGACCCTGTTTGATAGCCTTTGAATTGCACGATTCAAAGGTGAAATCTGGATCGGTCAGTCGATTACTTGTTTGATACAAGAAAAAAGTGATGCTGAGTTAATCTTGAAGTCTAGAATCGTTCAGGGCCCCAAGCATGCAAAGTCATTCAGCGGTCCTCATGTTCATATTCTATCCTTTTTTTTCTTAATAAATGACTCTCATTTATCTCATATACTCCATAAGTGTACCTTGCATATGATTTTAATAAACGTTGAAAACTTTATTTTTATAGCTTAAAGCACACTAACTTTATATATTGCAAATTATTCTTTAGAATTTGATTTAATGTCATGTTAATGTTTAACACTTTATTTCACAAAGTATATTGTTGAAAGACATTTATTAGTTAGTTAAGTTTTTATTTTTCATTAAATGCGTTTGAAGGATAAAATGATAATTTTAAATCATTCAGAGTGTTGATCAGAATAGTATTCAAACGTTCATTTTGATTCAGAACAAAATTCATTCAGAATCTTTGAACCGTTCAGAACTTTTGATTCATTTAGCACTAAATCATATATTTTTATCAAACAGCCCTTAAGGTCCAAACATATATCATGCCACCCAAAAAGTTGATTAGCCAAGTAGCGAACAGCCGCAAAAGACAAATGTGCCACTCTTCTCCCTTGTTGAGTTTAAAACCCTTCTCTTGCTCCCGTTCCAAAAACCAAACACGCCCCTTTGTTTTATCAAAGATCGTATAAAATGAGAACACATCACGTGCAACTCACATTTCACTTATCCAAAATTCCAAACCCTAGCTCCTCTCCTCTGGTTCTTCTTCATCGGTAAGAATATTATAAACTTGGTAAAAATTAATATCAACATTCAATAATATAGCTAGTGATAATTCAGCCTCCTGTTATTATCTCCCTATTATGTCATAGCATTAGTTAGTGTCAGTTTTATTAATATCAAATCACTGCAATAACAAGGTTATCACAACTTTCTTCATTTCATTGTTTTTTTTCTTTTCTTGTAATCATGGTTTTCGGCTTTTTGACCGACTAATACATGTTGTTTGAGAGGTAAAGCCCTCCCCTTCTACTCGCAACATTACCAACCATGATTTCTCATCATCGAAAACTTAGACGACTTGTTACATTTTTTTCCATAACCCCCTTTTTTACGCTCTTAAATGAACAAAAACTAAATTCTCAACACACCCAGAAACACAACTACACAAATGTTTACATGAAATGGAAAAAAGATTCATACTTGGATACAATTGACTCAATCCACAACTCGTTAAAATTGAAGCCCGTAATTGCCCTCAAGAACTGTATCGTTGCCTCACCACAAGGTTGCATACCAATCTCGGATGTTTCGAAAAAAGGTTTACAATTTGATATACCCTTTAAGGTTGCAAAGTTTCTTAGAATGTACCCGTCTGTTTTTGAAGAGTTTACGGGACCCGAGTATAATTTGCCTTGGTTTAGGTTAACCCCAGAAGCCATTAAGCTTAATGATGAAGAACAATGTGTTTATAGGGATTTTAAGGATGATTTGGAAGAAAGGTTAATGAAGTTTGTGCTTATGAGTGTTGAGAATTGGTTGCCTTTGAAGGTGATAAAAGGTATGTTGTGGTACTTGGGGTTGCCGGATGATTATTTGCGAGGGGGTTTAGGTGAGTGTTTTGAGGTTGTGGAAATGGGTGATGGGTTGAAGGGGTTAACTGTTGCGAAAAGTGAAAAGATTTTGTCTGTGATTCAGAAGAATGCGTTGAGGAGTGGAGTTTATAGTGGTGGAGAAATGGAGGCGATTTCGATTCCGTTGTATCCGTCTAAAGGATTAAGGTTGAGGACGAAAATTTTGGATTGGTCGGATGGTTTTTAGAAACTTTCGTATGTTTCACCGTATGAAAAATGGCCGGATCTGTACCCAGATAGTGATGTGGCTGAAAAAAGGGTTGTTGTTTATTTGTTGAACATGCGATTGAGAGGAAGAGGGTTCTGTGTTTAAGAAAGTATTTAGGATTGCCATAGAAGGTTCATAAGGCGTTTGAGCGACATCCACATGTGTTTTAATTATCTTTGAGGAATAATATGTGCACTGTGATATTAAAAGAAGCGTATTTTGATGAAACGGCTATAGAGGATCACCCTCTTGAAAAAGGGAATTCAAAGATGGAATTAGATGGAGGTGATACTCATGATGGAGGGTCACTAAAATCTGTTTATAAACTTCCTTAGTGCTTACAAAGTTATAAAAAATAAGTTAAACTCATATGTGCAATAAAAGTT
>BQNB010016790.1:0-13725 GCA_026074375.1 Tanacetum coccineum | reverse complement strand
TTATCCACACACGTTTCTTTCTCATCTTGGAACCACGTATATTAATCGACAAAATATTCATTTATCCACCGCTGAAGCACTATCCCATTTAACATCTTCCTTAGAGAACGCTTGCACCCTTTTACATCATATCCCAATGCATCACCCACCTCAATCATCCTATTCATCTCATCAAAAAACGAGAAGCCTTTTCTATGTTTACCAAAAAAAGTTGAACACGAATTACCTTTTGATCTAGGTGAGGAATTCGAACACTCGTTGTCTCTTTTAACAAGACATTCAAAACCAGGGGGATAGAGACATCAGAATCACTAGCCTTTTTTTCCTCCTCCTATGATGGTTCATGGTATGTTTATATGATTAAGCATGTTTTTGTATACATTATTTAAGCTAGCTTGTTTTGTAATTTTATGATACGTGGTTAATGAAGCTTAATTATGTTTTTAAGTATGTCTTGCGATATCCAATTGCACGTTGATTTGGTTTATGTAATCTTAATAGAAAAATGATTTGTGTGCCTAAAACTACACCTAAAATTAGACCTAAAGATTTGATTGGTGCATTTAAAAAATTAATTAGTGGGAAATGATGAAAAAGAAAATATGCATCACAATTGTCAAATGATGAATGGTGTAGATCTATTTTTAGGTCTCTTTGTTAGGTCTATATATCATAACTCATCTTAATATAATAGCACTACCCGAAAGGATAATGTGTCTCGTAATTATTAATCCTTTTATTGCATGACAGTATTGACAAAGAAAATCATGCATGTGATAGACATAATTAAATGAGTTATTACTTACAGTAACTTAGAGCACAAGGTACAGTTTGTGCCGTGGGGAAAAAGTAGTGTCACATCATTACTTTTTTCCATAACACCAAAACACCTCATAACACTAAAATCGCCCTCCCTAGTTAACACCAAAATACCCCATAACACCAAAATCGCCCTCCCTAGTTAACACCAAAAATTTTGGTGTTATGCGAACCCCACTTTTCTCATTTTTTTTAAATTTATATATATATAAAAAACTTTATCAAACTTAAAATTTGAATTTCATTAATAAAAAAAAACATTACATTAACTTTAAAAAAAATACATAAACTTAAATAAAAAAACATAGACTTAAAAAAAACTTAAACTTAAATAACATACGATAACAATTTAGAAATTAAAATATGTCGTACGGGTCTTTTCTTTCAAAGCCTTTATCTTCGTCGCGTCCTCCGGAGCCATCTCGGTAGTGTCGAAAGTAAGAATCTTCAAATCTTCGTTTCTTTTTTGAATTTCGCAAACCGCGAGTCTAGCCGCTAGCTCGCGATCCATTGATTCTTTTTTCGCTTCACGGTCAATCAAAATTTGTTCTTGCATCAAATCGGTAACCCAGTTTTTAGACTAACTTGAAGTCGCGGATGAGCTTGCCGAGGAACGTTGAGTTTCTGTCTTTCGTAGAGCCCCAGATGGACGCGGTATGGCATCGTCCCCAAACATTTCGGGTTCATCTTTGGCCAATCGTCCTCGGGTTCTTCGTGCTTGTGTCGACTCGGGGTTTTGCCACTTGTATTTATCTTTCAAAAAAAGTCAAGCACTTCGATGTCGAAACTCGACATTATTTTGATCACGAAACAAAGTGAGTACCCGGGTAAACAAATTTTCATCATTTTTGCCACTTAATGCGGTTGTTTGGTCGTAAATCGAGTTAAACTTGCCAACATCCTTATTCATCGGCGTCTACTTACCCGTCAACATATTTTTGTTTCGTTTCTTAAAACCGAGTTCTTCGACACGCTTGTTATATACGCCGAGGATTTTGTACCAAAAAGTTTCCCTTGATTGGTCACTCCCATTTCTTGGATCTTCGGATATTTCGATGAAACATTCCGCCAAAAGTTTTTCCTCCTCTTGGGTCCAAAAGGCTCGATCGGTTTTAGTTTCCCGAGGTTGTTTGCCCCGAGCTTGTTTTTTTGCACATGATTTTTTTCGGTTGTATTTGTTTGTCGGGGCGACTTCGACATCATCATCATCGGTGTCGGATTGTGGTTGTTGGGACAAATGGAGTGGGAATTGGGTCGGCTGGGGTTGTGGGAATTGTTGAGTTTGAGATAAAAAAATTAAAATTGCTCGGGAGTACAATTAAGAAACGGGTAGGCGAATGGGTTTAGGATTTGAATGTTGGGGCATGTTGGTGGTATTTGAGAGTTGGAGGAATTGGCGGATGATGGAGTAGGAGGATTTGACAAAGACGACGAAATTTGGATGTTGTTGAAGTATTCGTGAATCCAATTGTTGGGATCCATTGGAGGTGATTAAAAAAAATCGGGAGAAGTATAAAAGATTCAAAGTATTATATAAGAGGGAGGTTATATTGGAAACCATCCTTTTCTTGGATATTGAGGGACACATCTCAGCCATCCATCTAAAATCCATTTATGGCTGAGATTAAAACTCACTTATTAAACAAAAAACAAGAAAATTAATAAAAAAAAAAGCGGAGGGGTATTGTGGTCATTTCACATCCCACACCAACCACACCTCTAATCACTCACACTCCGTCTTTTTTAGATCTACCTCTCTCTCACCTAACACACATTAAAAACACACACAAACACATCGGATATGAATATATCATCACGAACATCTAATCGATCGATCATCTCCTTCGTAAATTGATTATCTCCTTCTTCAGTTCATTAACATCAGGTAAAGTTCATCCGATCTGTTTTTATTTATCTTTTTTTAGCTTATTTGATGTGAATAAGCTTATAATTTAGCTTATCATTTTTTAGCTTATTTGATGTGAATTTATCTATGAATTAAGTTTTAATGTGAATAAGATGATCGCTTTTTTAGCTTATAAATTTATCCTTTTTCTTAGCTTATTTGATGTGATTAAGCATATGAATTTATCATCATCTAATAAATTCAGCTTATTTGATTAATTATGTGAATTTATCGTGTTGAATGACAAGCTAACTTATTAGGTGATTGATGTAAATAAGCTTATGAATTATCAGCATCTGAATTTATTATGCCGAATTATAAGCTAACTTATTAGCTTATTTGTATGAATTATCAGGTTTTATGGAACAGATATAATATGACCTATTAGTGAAATATCATATATGATAAGTTGCTTGAAAAAAATGTAAAAACTTACTATATCATATATGATATAAGCTAGGTTGTAAGCATTTATACTATATCATATATGATAATGTGCTTGAAAATAAAATACAAGTAGTTTGTGATCTCCTGGTGAGTAGTAAAAAGTTAGTTTTGTGTATAATATCATATATGATAATCTGCTTGAAAGTCAACTTCTTTAACACTATAATATATCATATATGATAATGTGCTTAACACTAAAATCAAATCTTTTTATTTGTGTAGAGAAAGCTGTTTTCAATGCATTTTACACAAGAAATGGAAATACACAAGATGAGACTGAGGTTTGCAACAAAGATCCTGACACATGACATAAACATCCACATAGAGAAGATGAGCGACGAGGCACATGCGTTTGCAAAGAAGCACACAGACAAACAGGCAAAGCAGAATCTCATAAGGGATGCAGTCGTAAAAAGGAAAAAAGCTCAGGATTCGTATATAAGAGTGTAGTGCCCATAATTTCTGATGCAGTTACCCATGAATGTAGACAATATTTACTAGTTTTCATTTTTAGGTACTTATAGTGTGTACTGGTGGTACCGTAGTGTGTACCACATTTTGGGGATCCGTTGATCAATATTTAAATATGTAATGCTACTGCATCTCTTTTATGCTGCTGATGATGTGGTCTTCATAGCTCAATGGTGTGATTCGGATATCATCACTCGTGTGTTTTTTTTTTTTGGATTTTACAGTAGGAAAAAATATTGTAGATTGTTTCAACACAAAATAATGGTAGATAAAAAATAAAAAAATAAGCGTTGAATTTAATGTTATATCATATATGATTCTTTCGAAAATCTATATTGATGGTATGATTTCAAACTGTAAAAATACTAAAATCAAATGTGATAGTCAAAACAAAAAGAAATAATGTAATTCGATTGGATGAACCAATATATTATATATGATATATAAAAGGTAAAATTATGTAACAAATAAAGATCCAACACTTATTCATAATTAAAAGAGTACTTTTTAACAATATCATATATGATAACTCACATAGAAAGTAACCTAATGTAAAATCACATATGATATACCTAGGATATCATATATGATAAACACTTATTCATAATCAAAAGACATAAAAACAAAGAGTCTGCTGAATTCATGATTAAACAAACACCTTCTTTTTATTGAAACTAATATTCTTCTTCTTAAATCAATTCTTCTTCGTTTTCAACAAAATCTACTTTTTCTTGAACAACTTCATCCTGGGCCACGACGACCTCATCTTGATCCTTAAACATACCCGTTGCAACACGATCTTGTTAGGATCAGATACCTCCTACATCGGTACATGAATTCATGTTCTCACTCTTTTTAATTCTCTTTCTCGTTCTCTACTTTAATACGCTCTTTTCAATTTCTGAAAAAATAAAAATAAAAATAATGAATAAATAAACAATCACCTGAATAAATAAATCATATATGATACCATGTCATATAATATGAAAAATCAATATCATTTATTCATATGATATATGATTACGTACGAAAAATATCAATCATTGATTATCAAAACACATTAACCAAAAGCTACTTCAAGCTTATGCTACAACTGATAAGCTAAAAACACCTTAATTACAGCTTTATCAAACACATTAATCTAATAGTGCTTATTTTGACATAAAAATAGGCTAATAATCAGCTTTATAACAGTAGCAACATAAATATGCTAATAAGATTAGCTTATAATCATCAATATAAGCTTATATAAGATAGCTTATTAATTCATAAAATAAGATAATAAGCTAGCTTTATAATTTCAAATCAAAATAAAATCAGTGTGATGATTAATAATCTTATTTATATAAATAATCTATAAGTTAGCTTATCACTAGCAATAATTAAATTCAGATAATTCATTCATAATAGTGGAATTATAAGCATAATAATTAGTAAGCTTAATCACATTAAATAAGCTAAAATAAAAACAAATCTGAACTTGATATTAATCAACTGAAGAAGGAGATATTCGATTCAAAATAATTTAATCGGTTGAAGATCGATCGATTAGTTGTTTGTGTTGATGGATCGGTGTAGAAAGAGAAAAAAAAGTGCAGGTATGTGTGTGTATCAAATGAGCTGGTAATAGAAAAATAAGTTTATATATAAGACAAAAATACCCCTCTAGTTGTAGCAATAGATAATTTAATCTTCATCCATTGAATGATGTTGAAGATGAAGGGTGGGGATGAGTCCCTCGTATCTACAAAATTGTTTGGTATCCAATTGCACTTAAATCATTATATAAAAGTTTGATGTGATATTTAAAAAATGAGGTTGTATAGGGTATTTTAGGGATTAAAAGTGAGTTATTTTTTTACAAAAAACTCAAAAAGCGGCTTATTTTTAAAAACTGCCCTTATGCCAACGGCTAGATTAAATAAAATTAATATATTTATTATATAATATATATATATATATATATATATATATATATATATATATATATGCGCGTTATATTGAGAACTCATTTTATGTGCAGAACTTTACAGAACTATTTTAAAGCAATCTAGACCCTTGGATCATTTAATCAATGGTCATTAATGCATGATGGCATTTTTGTAAATAATTAAAATTAAAATTTGGCTGGAAATGTATAGATAAGGGTATAATTGGCTAGTTAAAAACATAATTAAAAAGTGTAATCATAACTGTTTCCAATTAATGAAACAATCAATATCATTTATTTTAGGGAGTTTCAAAATAAAACAATCAATATCATTTATTACCAAAGAATGAAACAATCAATATCATTTATTTTAGGTAGTTTCAAAATAAATCGTATCATTTATTTTAGGGAGTTTCAAAAGTGTTAATCAATATATGGATATACAATCAATACAAAATCAATCATATCATTTACTTTCATGAGAATTTATAAAAAAATATATGGGAGATTTATACCAAAAAAGAACAAATATGTTTCAAATAAAAAAACATACATGTTTTACAAATACAACATACATGTTTCTCTCATTATAAACCATTTATGTTTCATTATTAAAAAGAACAATTATGTTCCCAAATAAAAAAACATTCATGTTTTTTGATAAAACATACATGTTTCATAAAAAAACATACATGTATCTCAATTAAAGTAACATACATGTTTCTTAAAAAACACCCTTTAATTGAAACCACAATTATAAAACATGTATGTAAATCGTGTTATTTATTATCAAATAACAATTATCAGAGAATAAATTGCATCATTTATTTTAGGAAGTACAATCAATACAAAATAAATCTGAAAATACATTCAATATCATTAATAATAAAAGAATAAACGATATCATTTATTTTAAGTAGTTTTAAAAGTGTTAATCTAATTGGAGAGGCAATCATTACAAAATATATCGTGTCATTTATTATAGGAAGTTTCAAATTTGACCAAAAAATTATGTTTATCTAAAATACCCAAAATATCCTTAGATAATAAATTGAATTAAATAAATGGAAAATAATTTATTAAATTCTGATTGGTCTAGAATAGTTCTGTAAAGCTCTGCAATTAAATGTGTTCTCAATATAACACTTCTATTATTATGTATGTATATATATATGTATTCTATTTTATTTGTATGTATACATTGATATATATATATTATAGATTTAGGTTCATTTGGATACAAAGTTTTTGTGGATATCTAGGGGGACCAATCTCCGCCCTTCCATCTTCATCTTAATCTAATGGTTAAGATTAAACTCCGAAATTATTTTCAACTTTTTTTCTAATCTTAATATTCTTATACCGTAATGTCAAGCGAAAAAAAATATATCATCACGACAAGCATTTAATTATTTTTCTATAGATATCTACTTTGATATACTTTCGACATCAAAAATAAAAATTTCAAGTTTTTGGTCTCGTTTTTTTCAAATTTTTTCAACTTTTTTTCATGTTTTTTTTTCACTTTTTTACTGTTTTCCAAGTTTTTTCTCGTTTTCTCATTTTGATATTCGCTTTGACAATTTTTTTTTTCTCGTTTTTTCGTGTTTTTTCATATTTTTTTAGACTTTTTCTCGTGCGAATACTTGCATGTGAATATATATGATATTTTAGATTTATGTTAAATCATAATATGATGTTAGTGTTAATTCCTATATGTTAGTGTTATATACATATATGATATATAGTGCTATGCTCATTTATGATTAGTGTCTATATCATATATGTATTAATGCTTATGTCATATTTGATGATTTTTATTTTTGTGTTAAAAATCATATATGATATTAGTGTTATTCATATATGATTTTTATTGCAATTTAACAACGAAAAAAAAAACGAGAAAAACGTGAAAACGGAAAAAAACGAAAAAAAAAACTATTTTTCTCTGAAAAACGTGAAAAACGTAAAAAAAAGGTGAAAAACGTATAAAAAAAGTGAAAAAAGTGTAAAATCTGAAAAACGTGGAAAAAAAGATGAAAAGAGTGAAAAAACCGTAATTTTTTTTTGTCGAAAGTTTATCAAGGTGGATTTATTGAAAAGATAATTAAATGCTCGTCGTGATGGTATATTTTTTTGCTCTAAACGTTTAATCGGTTTATGAGATATTTAAATTTAAACTAGGTGAAATAATTAATGCTTTTATTCAAACCATTGATTTCTTTTTTAGATGGCTGATGTGGATGAGTCCCCTAGGATCCAACCTTTTTTTGGTATCCATATAACTCTTCCTTTTTATATTATATATTTATATATATAGACACTATATATATACTATAAATACTTATATAGGTATTCATACAATTATATTTTATATACTATTACATATATATATATATATATACACACACATACAGTATATATATTATACATAATATATATATATATTATTATTATACTATATATATTTTATATAGCATATATACACACACACACACACACACACACATATATATATATACGCGAAAACGTCAAATACGGTACAGCGTTTCGCGTTTTCCCGAAGCATTTGGGCTGGGGATAACGGCGCGACACCCAAAAACGCCATTCGAGGTATAGTTCATCTCGCGTTTTCGGCCACGGCTTGAGCCGTAGCGCACTGTACCCTGAGCTCTTAAGAAAATATTTGACGCCAAAGGTTGTAGTACTCTTAAAGCTCGTTAGAAATAAATTCACCAATAATTGTAAGATTTTAGTTTGATAAATGTGCCATCTAGTACGTCTCTACTAATTTATTCAGAAAAATGTTAATTTATGAGAAAGCTCCTAATAGTGATGATAAGTAGAGTATTGAACTAATATTTGCTAATGGTCTGTAAAAATAAAAATGAGCTTCCACTAAAATTTTATGAACCCGTCCAATTGGATGTAATCTATTATGTGACATGAATACGGAAATATTTTGACCGATGTAAAGATCGTAATTATGGACGTGGTTAAATGCATTTTATAAAATTCATGATAAAAACTCACTGTCACTAGAAGTGAAAAAAAGACAAATAATAAAAGTGACAATATGCAAAAAGATAAATGTGTCATTAATCTAAATATCATAATTTATTGATTATTTTTCGTGACATATGGAAAGATGTAATGATCAAAATTATTATAAATGCCGAAACATTATTGTGATGTTTTTTCAATAACAATAGATATAAGAATACAATGTCATAGTTGACTCTAGTTGTGCCCATTGAGTTTGTCATTTACGTGTGCGTTGTTTATTATGTGATTCTAATTACTTACAAGACACTTAGTGAATGGTTTATGGTATATGTTTGTTTAGCAAATTGTGCTTTCATAAGTACACAAGATGTGTTTTTGAAGCCATAAAAGTGCTTAATATTGAATTATATGGAAGCTATAATAGTGCTTATATACATTTGGTCGGAGAAACAAAAGTATAAATGTGATGATGTATTAAATTCTCCATATTATTCGACTTTTATAAAAAAAAAGATGAGCAATTAAACCATATTTGGTCATAAAGTATAAGTTTATGAGCCAAGATTATTGTTTCAATTAGCATGACCGGTTGAACCATCTCGGATCAATGATGATGCGAAATGTATAGAAAAACCATAAGTTTTTTTTAAAATAGATTTTGATTGTTATCATTGCAAGTTAATTGTTCACCTATCATCACATAATTAAAGTAAGGACTTTGTCCCATGATGTTTTCGATAAATATAAAGGAGGTGTATGTAGGCATACACATCCGCCATGTGAATCATTTTGAGTTTTAAAATCGACGCATCATCAAAATGATCATCAAAATCACGCATTAAAGTTAGTATGATTGGTGGATCGACTTATATAATATGAGCACGGTTTTCCAAAAATGGTGATGAACACTTCCATGGGCGATTATTAAAATAAGTGTTGAGCTTTATGTAGCCCATGTTCATAAGCAATTTGATTTTATTGAAACGTTAATAAACGTCTTCAGTTGATTGCAAAGCCAATAACTGCGAGAACAAAACTTTTAGTTTATGGGGCATATTATAACATATGAATTTGCATCTTGCCAACAATTTAAAATAAATTCTCCCCATTAGAATGGTTTTTGGTCACAAACCATATTTTCCATGTGAGATTTTGTAATTGTACGAGATTTGTTATAGTAAATACACCACAACGCACAAAATGGGATGTTGAAACTGATAATTCATTCAGGAGGGAGAATGAGCGGCGAGAAATTTAGATTGAATTATAAAATAAATGTCGATCCTCACTAAAATGAACTTAAAGTTAATGGGACAATTCATTTATCAAATCTAGTAATTGCCAGACAATTTTTAGTGACCTAAATAAAGTGACTAGATCTTATAGACGCTGCTAATGCTCCAACTACAATGTGTGTCCCAACAGTAAAACCAATAATTGGTAGTGAGTCTATGGCACGTCTGCAACGTAATAGACTAATCGAATCCATGTAAGAGTCCTCGAATGAAAATATAAAGTGGAGCACAAAAACTAAGATGGTTGAATCGAGGTAATAAAGACCTCATAATAATCTCACAAAGAGACACTAGACAAGAAAGTTCTTGAAGAGCCTGGGTAGGTGAAAAACTATAAGATCTCAGTAAAATATAGAAGATATAATATAATGTCTAGTAAAGTGTGAAATTGAAAAGAAATAAATCGACGTCGATAGTACTATTATATATGATAACGGGCATGGTAATTATTATGTAAATAAATAAGATAGCGCTATAATCATGGTGAGGATCATGGAAGCATACCCGCGGTAAGTGCAGATGTATAAATGAGTGGCCAAAAGATGCAAAGGCGCAAATAACAAGTGAAAGATCAAAGTCTCTTGCGACGAGACATGGTTACTGGGATTTGAAGTTTTGTACATATGAATGTGTAAGATCGTTGGATATGCATTGGTCTTTATGAGAAAGCTAAATTAAAGTATTGAAACTTTTGTATTTATGGCACAACTAATGGCACACAAAATTTTCACAAGGACATGCAATGATCATAAGGAGACATGTTTTTTTTTTGGTAAAGGGTTTCCCCGGCAAATATATTAACCAAAATAAACAGTTAAGTACAAATGGAATGTGGCAGAAAGTACCACATTAACCTCAAGCTGCACACAGCTTGTTAAACAAGTGTTTATGACATGCCATAAACACAAAATGAGCCTAGTAAAATACATAAATTAAACTAGACATAAACCAAGATGAGAACATATAATCAAGCGAGCATCTCGCAACCCAGCAACAACACGATATGAGCAATAGAGATCCAAGTAAGGTTGCCTCCTTAAAAAACCTTTCCAAAGAAAACCCAAAGGGAAAAACCTTGGACAAGGAAAAAAGAGTACAACCCTCACCTGGTACTCCCATCATAGATAATACAATAGCTTGGAATCTTCCATTGGTCAATCAGCAAACGAGACTTGGTAGACATCTTCTTGAACTTGAAAGTAACCAACTTCAATCTCACCGTAGAGAAAATAACGTCAACAATCTGACTCGGGGTCGAAGTCTTCTTCTTGAACAATCTACCATTCCTTTCCAGCCAAATGTAGTAGGAAGTAGCAACAACAACGATCCTAGAGATAATACTGACGACTGTTTTACCCTTAGATAAAAGAACAATAAAAGCAACAACATCGCTAAGATGAGGAGGAATAGCGTCCATGAGAACACGAACCTTAGACCACACTTGCGAAGAAAAAGAACACTCAAAGAACAAGTGATCGTGAGAGTCAGGAACCAAATCACACAAGGGGCATTTTAGCAGGTTTAAGTCGATACTCGGACCGACATCCCATTGCCGCAGCCTGTCTTGTGTCTTCAACTTCTACTGAATAACCAACCACATATGAATGGCATGACGGGGAATACAATGAGAAAACCAAACAACATTATACTGTAACACCCCCAAAATCTGATATGCAGCGGAATGGTAACATTGGGGTGCTACGTCAAAGTACAACAATCAAGATATAGGAAACGACCTAAAACAATTAACCATATCCTCCCTAGATCGAATTGTATCCCAAACACAAGCCACCGAAAAAGGTCGCAAAACTCCATCCCTATCCCGCCATAGAATAACATCATCCCTATCATCAAGTAACACAGGGACATGTAATTGAGCCAAAAAAGGAAATTGTGATAGCCAATCAAGTGGCCATCTCCAAAAACCATCAGAAATAAGGTTACTAACCGAGTTTTCAAGAGAAAAACCCGATCTCACAATATCCCGGTTAGAAAGCAAATCACTTCATATAACACAACACGAATCGAACTAGAAAATAGAATAAGAGATGATGTTTTAGAGAGAGAAAGAAGAGAGAGAGAGAGTTGAGAGAGAATTTAGAAAGTGAAATATTATAAAATGAAAATCAACATGTACCTTTTCCAAAGTGGAAAAGGTATATATATACCCCGACACCTAAAGTGACGTGCGGGATATTTAACTAGGATCTGGGCTCGGGTCTTGCTTGGGATTAAACCCGAAACATATACAATATTAGTTTAATTATCTAGCCAGATTCTCGATACTTTCCTATTACAACGTTAACTAATTGATTGACCGAGACTAACATACATAATGGACGAACTTCATGTTCGACTCAATATTTTAAGGCTAACAAAAACTCGATCTCACAATATCCCGGTTAGAAAGCAAATCTTTAAGCGGGCACACGTCTGTCCATCTATCAAACCAAACAGATATAGATTTACCATTGTTAATCTTATGTCAAATAAAAGGTCTGATTGTTGATCTAATTTGGAGAAGCTTACGCCATCCCCACCTGGCATCATCTCTACAAGGCACATCCCAAAAACTACGACTTTTAAGCTTATACGTATGAACCCATTTAACCCATAGAGACTCCCTATGAGTGAAAATACTCCAAATATGAGTAGCCATTAAAGCAATATTAAAATCCTCTATTCTATAAATACCAAGGCCACCCTCATGCTTAGGCATGCACACAAAATCCCAAGCAACTTTGGCTTTCCCTTTCTTCATATCCCCTTGGCACCAAAGAAAACCACGCATAAGCTGTTCTAAATCATGCACAATACGAGAAGGGAGGATAAAAACAGAAGACCAGTAAATATGCGTGGAAGACAAAACAGACCGAATTAATTGGAGGCGACCAGCAAGCAATAAGAACTTATTTCTCTAGTCATTGACCCTACTTTCAAGCTTTTCAATAAGAATTTTACAATCTCAAAATAAAAGTCTGGAAGAAATAAGAGGAACACCCAAATACCTGACCGGCAAAATACCTTCAGCAAATGGCATAGAGTTTAAGATAGATGCTTTAATAGCATTAGGGACATTACAAAAGAAACAGTGCTCTTGGGAATGCTAGGAACAAGACCCGAAACCTGCTTAAATTCCTCCAAAGCATCCATAATGACAGACACCGAGCTAGGATGACCACGGGCAAATAAGAAAAGGTCATCAGCAAAACATAGATTGATAATTCTTTGTTGTTCACAAAGATGATGATATTGGAATTCATCTGAATTTTGGACCTTACGCTGCAACAATAAGGTAAGAATTTCCATAAGAAGAGTAAAAAGATATGGAGATAACGGATCACCCTGTCGCAAACCACGCTTACCCTTAAACCAGCCATGCACATTACCATTAACGCTAATAGAGTAAGAGGCTCCAGAAACACAAACCATAATCCATTGGACCATCTTTGGATAAAAACCAAAACCCACAAGGATAGTCTCAACAAATTTCCAATCTACAGTGTCGTCAGCTTTTTGAATATCAACTTTAAATGCACACCTATGAGGACCACGCCTCCTATGATAGTTTCTCATAAGCTCTTGTGTAAGCAAGATATTATCAGAAATCCTAAGACCAGGCACAAAAGCAGATTGGTTGATGCTAACATAAGGAGACATGTTAGCATGTAGTGGATCAAATAATGTATTTTATAATGGCAATATAATAAGTAATCAATATGTGTCTTAAAGATAAATGAATAGAGCTCATAGTATGTTAAAATTTTATTATAGGATATTGATTGCAGTTTTACATACATATAAAATAATATACTTATAGAGAAATTAAGGAAATCCCCAAGTATCCCTTG